>PVJS01006067.1:0-61482 GCA_004027185.1 Glis glis | reverse complement strand
ATTGGTGCATTATAGTCTCACATCATAATGCAAATCATGTTGATAGTGACATACATGCACACAGCACTTGGTGTCCCCTCTACCCCGCACTGCCTTCCCATCTCCCCCCTTCCCTATACAGAGTACTGAGATTGACATTGGTATTTTCACATATGTACACATAGCCAATGGTGTAATTCCTTCGATGAACCTCACTCCTCCCCCTCCCCTTCCCTTAGACCACCTCCCTGGCTCCACTGAGGCTTCTCCTCCATTGTCTGGAGTCCTTCTGGTATCCCAGTTACTCCCTAGCTTGTGCATATTAGAGAAAACATATGACCCTTCACTTTCTGTGACTGGCTAATCTCACTTAACATAATGTCTCCAGGTCCTTCCATTTCCTTGCAAATGACATAATTTTGTTCTTCTTTATTGCTAAGTAGAATTCCATTGTGTGGATATCCCATAATTTTGTAATCCATTCATCTGTTGATGGGCACCTAGGTTGGTTCCATAATTTGGCTATTGTGAATTGTGCTGCTATGAACATGGCTATGCATATATTACTGTAGTTCTCTAGTTTCAACCCCTTTGGAAAGATACCCGGAAGTGGTATCACTGGATCATATGGTAGATCCATTCCCAGTTTTCTGAGGAATCTCCACACTGATCTCCATAGAGGCTGAACTAATTTGCAATCCCACCAACAGTGTAAAAGAGTTCCAATTTCCCCACATCCTCCCCAACATTTATTATTTTTTGACTTCTTGATGATTGCCATTCTGATTGGGGTTAGATGGAATCTCACTGTAGTTTTGATTTGCATCTCCCTGATTGCTAATGATATTGAACATTTGTTCATGTATTTATTGGTCTTCAATTTTTCAAAAACAAGACAAGTATGTTATATGAAATAAGTCAGGCACAGAAAGAATAGTGCCTATTTTCAGTTACATATGAAAGCTAAAAAGTTGATCTCAAAGAAGAAGAGAGTGGAAAGCAGAGCCTGGGAAGGGTGTCAGGGAGGGAGGGATGAAGGGAAGATGGCTAACAGTATGGGACACAGGTGGATAGGAGGAATCACTTCAAATGTTCTCTAGCAAAGCTGGATAACTATGGCGGACAATTAACTGAATGTATATGAAGATATAGGACTACATGTATTTATATACAAAACCAGAATTTTTCTTTATTGCTCCAATGCTATTACATATTTTCTCCTGGTTTGTTATTCCAGGTAGAGTAAAGGGGAAGCCATGATCTAATGATACAGCCCAGTCTTTAGAATCCGAGATTTCCCCTAACTCTATCACTAAACCAACCTTGTGTGAAGCTATGCGTGAACCAGCAAGTTGCTCAACCTCTCTGGTTTCCACATCTTTCACAAGTTCCTTTTCCATCTCAGGCTGTGCCAGGAGCTTCGTGCATCTTGTCAAAGCCCCACAACGACCTTATGAGGTTAATGTTTTCATCCCAGTGTGTGAACCCAGAGAGGCTCAGTCAACCTTACCCTATGGAGGCACAATTCCGACCAAGGCTTGTTGACCTCCAATGTCTGTGTCCTTTTTGTGGCCCATCCAGCAGCACAGTAAAGGTGACCCCGACTTTATGCCAAGCAAAGAGTCACCTCTCCCAAGAGGCATCGACCTCCAGCACCGAGCACTCTGATAGTGGTTAAAATACCTGAATATCACTCATACTTTTAGGACCTTAGGCAAATTATCTTCCTTAGCCTTGGGTTCCCTTCACTGTGAAATATGGAAGAAAAAAGGCACAGTGCAGGGAATATTATGAACAACCAATGGTAGCTGTCATTATTTTTACTTCAATTTTATTCTTCTGTACATTACAAATGAATAGAGAAAATGGCGGGGAATTTTTTCTATACCAAACTCATCCTAAAAATACCTTGTTTTGTTCTCTTGGAGATTAAGGACTTATGAAGAACAAAGAGGTTAGGAAAGGAGATTAGCATCTTCATTTGAGTCAATATAAATAAACAAACGCTTGGTTAACTGCTGTTGAATTTAGACTTATTATTTTCCTTAAGGAGTCCCACATTAGTTTCCTGAGACCAAAAAAAGGCAAGGGCCTACTTTAAATCTATTTGGATTAATATAGGTTGTAAAACAATGCTTTAAAAAAGAAAGGCATGAGATTCATCTTTCTTAAGTGAGAGCCTGTCTTTCTGGTGTTTTCTGGTAGAATTACTGTCTTCCATGGTGGTTAGAAAGGAAATGGTCAGCCGGGCATGGTGGCACACGCTTGTAATCCCAGTACTTTGGGAGGCGGAGACCGGAGGATCCGGGTTCGCGGCCAGCCTCAGCTCTCTCGCTCTCTCTCTCCCTGTCTCTCTCTCTCTCTCTCTCCTTAGTGAGGCCCTCAGCAACTTCGTGTGACCCGGTTTCAAAATAAAAGTATAAAAAACAGGGCCGGGGGCGTAGCGCGGAGCTAGAACACCCCTGTGTTCAATCCCCGGTACCGCAAAAAAAAAAAAAAAAAAAGAAAAAGAAAGGAAATGGTCAGAGCCCGAGTTCATTTTATGCTGCTGTAACAGAATAGCACAGACTGGGTAATTTATAAAGAACAGAGCTTTATTTCTTAGTGCTGGAGGCTGGGAAGACCAAGGTCAAGGGGCTGAATCTGCTGAGGGCCTTTGGGCTGGGTCACAACATGGCAGAAGGTGTCACATGGTGAGACCGAGCAAGAGAGGCCTCACATATTCATGAAGGAGGAGCCCTTGGGGCCTCACTCCACCCCCCATTACACCCCAACTCTGAATGCCATTGAGTTGGGGATTAAGTTCCCAACACATGCTATTTGGGAAACACATTCAAACAATAGTATAGCCACACTTAGAGGAAAAAAATGCAGATAACATAAAGAGTCAAACAAGCAGCAGAAACAGAGGTGATCACTGTTCAAAGGGGGAAGAGAGAGATTGAGAGAAAGAGAGAGCAAGCCCCCAGCGTGTGAAGTGCACCCAAAGCTCTATGCAGGCAGGACCTTGCTTCTTGTAGCATCTACTCAAGCAAGCCTTCTCTGTCCTTCCTTAAATCCTGGACGTCATTCTGGTGAGGAGCTTTGCCAAGAGGGCTGTCGTTTGCCCAGTACCCCCTGGCATGGCCACATGGGTTGTAAAGAGGTCAAAATGCTTCTGTACTTTTGGTCACCAGCTGGTCCAAGGCTCTTAATTGCCCCCCCTCCTTGCCTCTCCCCAGGTCTACCTCCGTGGGGACTAAAGGGTCCATGAAAGGCCCTGTAAGATCATCTAGGACCCTGATGCCACTCCCACCACCCGGACCAGCATCAGTCGATCGGTCTCAGCGCTCAGTGTCCAGGCCCATTGCTCGCAGTGTTGATGAGGGTGGACCCAGGTCAAAGCCTGTGGTGGCAACATAGCACTGTGGTACCTCACTGACAGGGGATGGATTTCTGCTCCAGTGACCCTCTTTATACTCTGCTGTTATAAAAAAATTTAAGGGAAGTTTAACTAGAAGTTTCTTTCCCTCCCAAAATTTCATGATCCTTCATACTGCCCAAAGGGCTAGATCAAGCCAAATGAAGGGAAAACCCCTTGGGGTCTTGTGAAATGAAAACAGATACATATACATATACATATACATATACACACACAAACATATATATACACAAAAAATATATATACACACACAAATATATATATAACACAGGTATAATATATATTATATACTAAATTTTTATTATAAATATATAAAATATTATATTATAAATATAAATGTATTATAAATTTGACTTGATTCTAAAAGACACTTTATATATACATACATGAAGATATAAAAATAAATGAAATAAAAGTGTAATTTTATTTTTAAATATTTTTAATCAAAATTTAATTATACATATCCAGGGAGTACAGTGTGATATTTTGACACATGTATACAGTATGCAAGTAATTAGCATATCTATCACTTCAAACATTTATCATTTCTTTGTATTCCAAACATTCAAAATCCTCTTTTCTAATTATTTTGAAATATATAATAAGTTATGGTTAACTGTAGTGACCCTGCTATGTGTAAAACACTAGAACTTAATCTTCCTATCTAACTGTGTTTTGGGACCTTTTAACTAACTCTATTCTTTCCCCCTCTCTTCCTCCTCCCCCCTCCTCTTCCTCCTCCTCCTTCATGATTTGATCTGAATGATTGGGAAAAGTTGCTTGGTTTTTAGTGTCCTTGGTTTTTATCTCTCCTTTTAAGCGTTTATTATTCTTTATGACATCCTCTATGATGTTTACAATAGTCTCTTGTTAATTAAACGCAGGTCTCAACCAAACACTCCCCCCACAATTGAGTCTACCTATTGGAAAGTGCTGACAGCAGCTTCAGACACGTAGTAGGTCTTTAAAATATGTTATGTTCCTTTCCCTTATTTTCCCCTGACAAATATTATGACTTTGTTCTATAGGAAGCAGAATGCAGGAACAGGAATGTTATCAAATTTCAAAAACAGAGCAGTGTTTAGCTGAAGTCAGCGGAGCTGTGAATGGGATGAAGTGTCTGATGTTGTTAATAGGGGGTAAGTGCTGGGGACCAACGTGCCTGGACCTCTCTTGGCCCCTTTAAAAGGTTTATGATGTTTACCTCAGTGGCTTAGACGGGCAGCCAAGAGCAATTTCTTACCAGCAAAGAGCTGTCTTTGTCAAAGAGCTTAGTAGTTTTTCAGTGCTTCCTAATAAAACATCCATGAGGAGGCTTAGATGCCTCCCATACTAAGCAGGGACTTCCCTCTTAGTGGAAGGGATCTGATGATGAACAGAGGGAGTAAAAACACCAGCTCCCTGGAGACAATATGCCTTAGGGATCTGCTGCGCGGGCTCGCCCAGCGAGCACAGTGCCCTTCTTTCTGTTTTCTTACTGAACATATGTTTCCTCACTCCACACAGTGTTAGTGGCCCTCAGACAGATGCCCAATACATCTCCACTCCTGTGAGGCTGGATCACACCTTCCAGGTGCAGAGTCCTCGCCCCGGCTGGGAGCCTCTGCCTTGCTACTTTAGCAAGATGGGGCTCTGCCCCCTGCGTGTGGCGCAGATCCACTTGGAGCACCTACCAAAATAGGGTCCCAACCCTGTCCTGACTTGTCTGCCCGGCTGCAGGGCAGCTCTGCTGGCCATCTGGCAATTTCTCTGAGATGTCACCTGGGACCATTTTGTCTTTGGTCTGAAAGTGACATGACAACGTGTTAATTAAAAGGCCAAGCAACAACTGGGGGAAATATGATATGCATGATAATAAAAAAAGAAAACCTGATAAAGATAAGTACCATGAAAGCAAATAAACAATTTATAAAAGAAGAAACGCAAATGCCTCCTGTTTTGAAACTAGCCAACCTCACTCAATCAAAGAAACTCAAATTGCAACAAGATGCCTGGGGCCAGAGTGGGTGGGCTGAGTATTGCTGAGAGATTGACAGATAATAAAAACACTTAGGATCCTGAGCCAACACAGTGGCACACATCTACAATCCCAGTACTTGGAAGGCTGAGACAGGAGGATCACAGGTTTGAGGACAGTATGCGGTAACTTTGCGAGATCCTGTTTCAAAAATAAAAACTAAAAAAGGCTGGGGATATAGCTCAGAGGTGGAGCACCTCTAGGCTCAATCCCAAGTGCCACACAAACACACACAAAAAATGCATACAAAATATGGCCCATAAATTATACTTTTAGGACTTTATCTTAGAGAAATGATTGGACGAGTGTCCAAAATGTACCCACAACCATGTCAGCCTTTATTACAATAGTGGAAATGAAAAGTACACAAATGTCCAATAGTAGGGGATTGGTTAAATAAATCATGATAGAGCAACATGATGAAAGATCATATAATATAAATCATGACAAATGTGAAGCATTTTGATGTGGAAAGATGCCCGTGGTGATATACTCAGAATAAAAAAAACAGTTGTGAAACTCCATATTTTATTGAATATAACACAGAGTATAAATTACAAGATACACCATTATATTATGTACCACTAGGAACAAAAAGGTTTTTAGTTACATAGAAAGGAAACTATAGGGGAAACAAAATAGATAGTTAAGGTGCTTTTAAAACGTCTTCCCCTGCCTTCAGAGTCCAACTCTTCTGAAAGTCTGGGCTCAGCAGTGTCAGCAATGTCCTCTTGTCCAAGCTTTCCTACACAATACTGCCTCCTATACCAGGAAGAGCCTCCCTTAATATTGTATTTCTTAAAAGGATGCACTACTATTGGATCCAGGATTTTCTTCCAAGCATCTGATAGCCATTTTTCAAGTTCTGATGTATAGCTGGAAGAATGTACGGCTGAAAAGAACTACTCCACTAATTATAAGGGCAGCAGCGATTGCAAAAGCAATTGTAAGATCCCATTTTGGGTGGTTTTTAAATGTGAAAATAATGCGTACATTTTAGAAGCATTGAACTGTAGCAGTGAATATAGCCCCTCTTACATAATAAAGAGTTTGACTGACCTTTGTCCTCAGTATTGGGAGGGAGCCTCTGGGTCCTTGGAATTTTCTGTGTGATAGGAATGTCTTTGTTATTTATTGCGAGCGCTGATAATTTATGCGAATGTAGTGAATCATGGTCCCATGGATGGTTTAAGTGAAGGAGATGGCTCAGGATGGGGCTGGCCTGCTAGAACAACCAACCAGGTGATCCAGGGTAGGGCTTTGAGTCACGTGATATCAGCCCAACCTACCTGGAGGGGAGGGAAGGTGGCTGGGGATCAAGTTCAATTCTGTGACCAAGGATTCAATTCATCATGCATATGTAAAAAACCCAAGAATAAAAAACTCCTTCCACGGGAGACATAAAAACAAAACACAGCAAAATATCTGCAAACAGTTTGTCTATCCTCAGTGGAGAGGGTGGAAAAGAATATATGGCACCCGGGTGATGCTTTAGTTGGGCTCTTCAATGTCCTCCAAGGCCCCTGTGTTAAAGGCTTGGTCCCCAGGGTGGCGCTATTGGAAAGTGGTAGACACTTCAAGAGGTGGGCCTAGTGGGAGGTCTTGGGTCACTGGGGACATGCCCTTGAAGGATTATGGGGGAGTCCAACCCCCTCCTTGCTCTCTTTTTTGCTCTCTGGCTGGGATGTAAACAGTTTTGATCTGCCATGCTTTCCAACAATGATGTGCTGCCTTTGCTACAGGCCCAAAGCAATAGGGCCAATTGATCATGGACTTGAACCTTCCAAACTGTGAGTCAAAATAAACCTTTCCTCTTTATAAGCTATAATTATCTCAGGCATTTTGTTAGAGTGATAGAAAGCTGACTAACCCAAGTGGAAACAACTTTTTCATTAAAGGAAAGACTGATCCTCAGGAAAAAAGGAATGAATTTTATCCCAGATCATTAAATCTACTTACTCTGAACAGAAATAGTTTTTCAAACTATTTTTTTAAAAATATATATTTAATTTAAATATTATGTTTAAACTGGGCATGGTGATGCACACCTGTAATCCTAGTACTTGGGAGGCTGAGACAGGAGGATCTCAGGTTTGCAGCCAGCCTCAGCAATTTAGCAAGGCCCTATACAACTTAGTGAGACCCTGCTTCAAAATTAAAAAATAAAATAGGGTTGGGGATATAGCTCAGGGGTAGAACAGCCCTGGGTTCAATCCCCAGTACCACAAAAAAAAACAAATAAAAATAAATATTATGTTTACATATTTTGATGTACTTTAGTATTCTGAAGAATATTTAAAGAAAAAGAAAGAAACATGCCCAAAGACCAACTTGAACTATGTCCTGAAGTTGCTCAGGGGCCTTCATCTTGACTGTGGCAGAAAGTCTCTTTTAGCAGAAAGAACAATAGGTTTCTCATGTGTCACCCACAATGTGGAGGCGGAAGGGGTGCCCAGACCATGGCTGGCTATGACCAATGAGCAATGTCCACCAAGAGGGCACATTGTGACCACCTTGTACACGCCTGCGCTGGCAGCAGCACGGCTCCTACCCACTCCCACGTACCCTGCTCTTTCTAACCTGCCATGAGCAGGAAATGGATTAACCACATTTACAACCACAATAAGGTTGCACAGCCTCTGCGCGTGTCCAGGCCCCAGGGGTGGATTCTTAAGGCTTGTGCATGTGTACTCTACGGCCTTTCTTCTGCCTCCTTGGCCACCGGGACTGCATTCTCAGCTACATTCCAACAGGTCTCAAAACAACCTTCACTCAGATGAGCCATTGTGAGCATACGACCACAGGTGACCTGGAATAGGCTTCTGTGCACCATGCACCTGGTGTCACCTCTCCATGCACCTCCATCTGCCTGTTCACCTGAACCCCGGTGCACGGAGAGGTGACACCAGGACTCTAGCTACAGAAGCCTCAATGACTTGGCGGTATTGACATTGAAGATGTCAATGTCATCTTCAATGACATTGAAGATGTCTTAGCCTCCCTTGGCATCGCTTTCCATATAGTTCCTCCATTAGTGTTAATTCCTTTGGCAGATGTCTGGTAAACAAACACCGTGTGCAAATCTTTGGACAGAAGAGACAGAATGAACTTGAAGCCCATCGTGGTGGTGCACACCTTTCATCCCAGTACTTGGGAGGCTGAGACAGGAGGATCACAGGTTAGAGGCCAGCCTCAGCAACTTGGTGATACCCTGTTTTAAAATTAAAAAAATAAAAAATGGCTGGGGGTGTAGCTCAGAGACAGAATGACCCTGAGTTCAATCCCCAGTACTTTGTGCGCACACGCGCGTGCACACACAAAGAATAAGGTTGTATTCACATGTGGACTTTGGGTTTTGTTTTGTAAGACACACAGGCCTGTGCACAAACACTCACGGCCTCTCTCAATAGTAGCTAAGCCTGATAACCTGTTCTGTTTGGTGGGGAAAAAGTGCTAGGACATGCTAGGTTTGAAACAGAGCTTCTTAAAATTAAAAGCAACTTCCACTTCCTGAAAACCACTTTTCTGCATCCAGAGTTTCCTCCTGCTGAGAATGGAAACAGGGAAACTGCTCCCTGGCTCAGGTGGGAGCCAAGGAAATGAACTGTCACACAGGCTCTGGCCAGCACAGCCTAGCTGAATCTACATATTTCCTGGCTTTTTGTTTCTATAAATAATTATACTTGCTTCTATAGAATGGATGGAAAAACAAACTAGCTGCTTCTCCCTGTTTGGCCAAACTCCATTCAATTCAATTCATTTTTCCTGTTTACGTCGTGTGTTTATTTCTTCTCTTTTCATTTTCTTTTTTCTAACTTTCTGTTTTCTTTTTTTTTTTTTCTTTTGGTACTGGGGATCGAACCCAGGGGAATTCTCCCTCTGAATCACACCCCTAGCCATTTTTATTTCTTATTTTGAAACAGTGTCTCATTAAGTTGCTGAAGGTCTCGCTAAATTGCTGAGGCTGGCCTCGAACCTGTGAGCCTTCTCTCCCAGCCTCCCAAGTACTGGGATTACAGGCATGAGCCACTGCTCCCAGCTTTTGTTTGCTTATTTCTTCTGCAGGCAGGCAACCGAATCCAGCCAGCTGAGATCCATGCAGGTTCCCTAGCTTTGCTGCCCAGAACAGGTTCACTGGAGCTTGCAGATTACATAGCAGGGTTTTTCACTATTAAGGCAAAAATCAATACGTCACCTGTACTTTCCCATAAAAGGAAGCCTTTAAGTTTTCCAGGAGCATGTTCAGCCCCTACAAGCTTGGAATGCCCTGCATGTTGCCAGGAGCTCCTCCTTCAGGGCTGGAAAATATCTCTGAATACAAACACCTGTGCTCTGCTGAGCAGGTAAAGGTCACACGCGGAGGCCTGAGAATCCAGCATCAACATGTTTTCAAATGATAAGGATAAAGCAGTCCACATTCGAGGGAGCAGAGAAGCCTGTGAATTGCAGCACCATGGACATTAGATATCACAAACCATAAGAGTTCCCACCTTCTCCAAATAGAACAAGAGAAGATGGCTTTGCAATTTGTATGTGTTACCTTCTCTACCCCAATGAAGAGCTATGGGGCAGTTTGTGAAGAAGAATCAGGGACCTAGAGAGTAACAATTGAGGTGGAGATTCATTAGCTAGAGCCGGACCAACAGTGTCCAAATCCTGACCCCACTTCTGACTGGCTGCATGACCAAAAATATTTACATAGTATCTCCATAATCCCTGTTCCCCACCTGGAAATGGGCATCCCAGGAGTGTGATGAGGAATGCATGATTGAATTCCTTGGTAAGCATGATAGTAAGCTGCACCCATGATGGTAGAAGCTCCGAGTCCTCCCCACTCTTGTGGGCCCTTTGCTACTCTGGAAGGACCTACAGGAGCTGGTGATTCCGGATGGCCACAGTGTCTCCCCTTCCAAATGCCCTTCTGCACTGTGGCCTCGCCACTCTCCCAGCGGGAGGTAAGTGTGTGTCCCTTCCTGCTGAATCTGGACTGGCCTAGCGGACTGTTTGAACCTACAACAGGCTATCATGGCAGTGGTCCTGTGCAACTTTCAAGGTTGGGACTTAAGAGATAGGCAGCATCCACCTTCGCCTTTTGAAATGCTCCTTCCTGGAAGCACCAGGGCCTCTCACACCTCTGTCCCATTGCAAAGCATACCGCCTCCCCACCCCAGCTCCCCCCTCTTCCAGCAGCCTCCTTTGATGACTTCCCTTCCTGTCTCTGCTGGATGTTGCTCCACCCCCAGACTCAGCAGGGGAGCGCTCAGTGCATCATCCTGAAATTGTCTGTGGTCTTCCTGCTTCTCTATAATGTCCTGGGCAGGACCCACATTCTTTGTCTTCCCTATATTTCTATTGCTTTGATATATTATGAGCACACAGTGAATGCCTACTTAATAAACTAATAAAATGTGGATAAGAATCCCTGTTTTGTCAGGCATGGTGGTTCATACCTGTAATCCCAGTACTTGGGAGGCTGAGACAGGAGGATGGCAGGTTAGAGGCCAGCCTCAGCAAATTATTAAGGCCCTTGCAATGTAGTGAATCCCTTTTCAAAATTAAAAAAATTTAAAAATAGGGCTGGGGTGTAGCTCAGGGGTAGAACACCCCTGGATTCAATCCCCATACTGCAAAAAATAATAATTAATAGTAGTAATAGTAGTAGTAGTAGTACTTACCTCCTTGGGTTGCTGTGAGGAGTAAAACAGATTCACATTTACAAAGTTCTTTCAGTGGTCCCTGACACACCCCAAAGTGTTTAAAAATGTCAGCTTTATTATTCCTGCCAAATCCTCTGCTCCCCCTGCTGATATCTCATGGCATAATTGGCCTCCACCCTTTAGACTGACTGTCCCTGGTCTTCCTGAGCCCCCAAGAGAACATTTGTCACTACACCAATGCCACTACTAGAGTTATGCAGAAAACAGAAAGAAAAACTGCCACAATAAACCACAATTTCCTTTTCAGCTGAAGGTAGGCACAACTTGGGTACCATTTGTCATCATGTTGCTCTCAGATTACTATAGATTACTATAGAATACTATAAAATTTCTCCCATGTGGGTCTAGAGTTCGGTTTTAAATTCATAAATGGGAAAATCCAGAAATCTAAGTTGTTTTCCTTAAAAAAAAGCAAGTCAGCCATACATCCACAGAAGTTTCTACCTACTGCCCAGGCCTGGAGGGGCTCTCTGTCACCTCTCACAGACAAGCTCCATTAAGTCCCTGGGGAGGCCTTGTCTATCCAATGACGAGGTTGGGTTATAAATCCCACTGTGCTGAGCTGAGAAGGGAAGGAGATTTCTCCTCTCTGGGAAAGCAACAGGGGACGTGGGGAAAGAACAAAGGAAAATATAAAACAAAAATAAAACCCAAACCTGGTCCTAAACAGCAAAAGTTTTTAGATTGGATGTTTTCTTTCTCTCTGGTCATTCTTAGTGCACTGAGAAAGCACCAGCCCAGCTCAGATTTTAAGATCTAGGATTTAGGGGGTTTATATGATAGAGAAAGGCTTGGTTTTCTCTCTCATCTGAATAAACAAATAGAAGAGAGTGGAGAGGCAGATGCTCACATCATTTACCCTGAGTTATAGGAAAGAGGAAAAGGTACCTACACACAAATGTGCTTGCCTGTTGATCCCTTGTGAACCAGGAAACGTCTTTTCTGGTATCACAGACTATGAGGTCCTCAGAAATAAAGACTATTCCTTTCTTATTCATCTGTGAGTTCTAAGTGTTCAGCATCAAATCTGGTTCACACTGGCTACTTAATAAATGATACATGGATATATGTATGCATGGATGGATGGATGGATGGATGGATGGATGGATGGATGGATAATTTAGCACTAAGAACTATTAGGGACACAAAGAGGAAGTCATTATAAATATTCTCTTTTGAATAGTAAACAACTCAATGAATAGTCCTTTTCAATCATCCTCATCAGGACTTTTAAAAATTAGGTAATGGACCAAGTTCTCACAAAAAAAAAATGAACTGAAATGAATTTTAATGTCCTGGGCTAATAGAGCTAAATTTATCATTTTTATGTATGGTCACAGCCAACAAAATCTAGAGTCCAGCTTGGATTGTCATCATGTCTAATGATAACTAGGAGCCAAAGAAGAGCCATTAGTAAATCAGCGGGAATGTTCCAGCTTTCCATTATGTCCTATTGACAACCCTGAGCTTAAAACAGTAATCAGTCTTTTCCCTTATGATTCCAGCAGATCCAAAGACCTAGATTCATTTTGTGTTTACCAGGTATGACAGAGATGCCAACAGCCAGTCAATGCAAAACCCATTATCCCCTTCTATCTTACCAAAAAAAAAAAAAAAAGCTCTTAATTTGTTTGGGAATGCTGGAAAAGTAGCTGGAAAACTCATTTCCAAACAACCCTTGAAGCTAGGTGGAGCTGTTCAGGTAATTGATGAAAAAAATAAACCTTTAGTTGGTTTAAGCCACTATTTTTCATAACTTTGTTACTTGCAGCCAAACCCATTTCCTAATTTAGAATGTCTCCAAAGGCTCGTGTGTTGAAGGCTTGGTCCCCAAGGCAGTAATGTTCAGAGGTGGGGCTTTTGGGAAGTGACTGGATCACAAAGGCTCTGACCTCATCAATGAATTAATGATGGAGTCATAATTCCATGGCTTTACTGGGAGGTGGTAAAAACTGTAGGCGGTGGGGCCTAATTGGAAGAGGTAGGTCACTGGGGACTTGCCCAGGGCAAGTCTTGTCTCTGGCCCCTTCCTCTCTCTCTAACTCTCTGCTTTTTGACCTCCATGAGACAAGCAGCTTTCCTCTGCCACACCCTTCCACCATGATGTTCTGCCATACCTCAGTCCCAGAAACAATGGAGCCAGCCAACCATGGACTGAGACCTTGAAATCGTGAGCCAAAATAAATCCTTCCTCCTTTTAAGTTGTTTATGTCAGGTATTTGGTTACTGTGACAAAAAGGTAACATGTTTAATGTACTGGACAAAAAGTTTGAAGAGATACCTAAGCAAAAGGAAGAATTCTAGTAAAGTCCAGGAAACTAAGCAGTTAAATCAAGGGCCTAGAAGTTAACAAACTGGTTTACCATATTGGAATTAAAACTGGCAAAGATTTGACCACATGTATGAGTGCTGTTCCATTCAAAGTGGTGACTTCAGAGAGCAATGCTGCCAGTCCTCAAAATTCATCTGAATCTTCTTGTATAACTGCTTTTGAGATAATTTAGAGGCCACACAAGTCCATTCTCCTTTGCTCTCCCATCCTATTTGGGGTCCATGATAGCAACACCAACTCAGTAACTCATCTATCTCATGGACCAGAAGTGGCTTCATTCCAGAGGACTTCTGAGTCTTTTGAAAAATCAAGTATTCCTTCAAAGGATACATCTTGCCACCTTGAGAATTTTAAATGAAATTACTTGGAGGCTGATCCTCTTCTTGTAGAGCAGGACTTTACACAACAGGGAAGCTGCCAGTGCCTGCCATGTGAAGCCTTACAATACCCCAGAGGTCAGGGTTGGGCTGTTGGTCTCCTGCCCCTCGCCACTTCTGTGTCTCAGCTCGGACCTTGTCTTTGATGACCTGTAAGTATGACCCGCACTGGGCACAATGTGATGTAACAAAGGTCCAGAGAAGTGAAACACAGCTAAACTTGGCCTGGACAAGAAGATAGCGGCATCCACAGCACAGAGCCACACCCATTTGCGGGCATCCCTGTGCCCATTCACAGATGAGGGTGGTCTTAGGGACATGGAAGGTTTGTTACCTGGGGAATCAATATAAAGAACCACCACCACAAGGAGGAGGAAGGCTAGCAAAGTCCAGGAAGCTCAGCAGGTGAGTCAGGTACCTGAAGTTAGTGGATTGGAGGACCACATTGGAAGCTAAAACAGGAGAGGAAGGATCTAGAGGAACTTGTGTGTAGTGCAAAGTATGGATACATTGAAAGCTGGTTCAAAAACAAATGTTGAACTTCAGGAGCCAGCTAAAATGGAATAAACTCATTATAGCCAGTCTTCCCCTCTAATCACACAAAAATCCTGGCCAGGAAACAAAGAGCAGCCATCTGAGGACTCCAAAAGAAAACAAGAGCAGGTGACTTGGGGAAGAAAGTTGGAATCTGAAGAATAACCAATATGGTGATGAGTTTACTCATTTTTTACCTTTTTCATCTCCCAGCTTTTGATCCAAGGAAAGGTCAAAGGCTGAGAACTGCACAGAGGTGTGGTCATCAAAAATCTCCACATGTAACCCACTTTTTCTAGTCAGAACAGGTAAAAAGATTCCTATGAGCCTGAGACGATGGAAGGAATCCCGTGTTATGTCTCTCTTTTTCTCATTTTTCTTTTCTACCTCTGCCCCCAGGATCAGCCTCAGTTGCAAACAGTACTGTCTCTGCTTCTGCTTCACAGCTACCTAAAGCCCAAGAAAAAATGTTTCTGGACAGAGGACACAAAAAAGGGAACCTGGTCAATAGAGTATGGTGGAAACCCTGATTCTGTGAATGGACCAATATCAGTCCTAGGCTTGCCTCTGGGTTGCACATGCAATAACAGACTCAGGAAGCATTTAGCAAAGATTTTTGAAAACATGGTGCTGGAACTTCTGGACTAACACCTGGGTAGCACATGTGCATGGTATCCAAAGTGTAGCAGGGTGGTCGAAATCTGAATTGACACCAGAACCACCAATCTCAAAAAGTGAGTCGGAAGCTGTAGTCTGAATCTAACCAGTTTACCTACCAAAACAAAATGACTGACACTAAACAGGATGTTTTTTAAGTGGACTTTGTTTTTAAGAACAGAGTTCCCCTGTACCCTACACCTAATTTCTGCTATTATTAACATCTTATGTTAGTCTATTTGTTACAATTAGTGAATCCATATTGACATATTACTCTTTTTTTTTGTACTGAGAATTGAACCTAGGGACATTCTACCTCTGAGCTATACCCCCAGTCCTGTTTTATTTTTTATTTTGAAGCAGGGTCTCACTAAGCTGCTAATAATCTAAAGTTGCTAAGACTGGCCTCCAACCCACGAGCTTCCTGTTTCAGCCTCCCAAGTACCAGGATTTCAGACATACAGCACCACACCCAGCTAGACACATTACTCTGAACTAAAGTTCATAGCTTATTCAGTTTCCTTGCTTTGTAACTGTCTTTTTCTGTCCCAGAATCCCATCCAGGATGCCACATTACATCTAGTCTTAGTTGTGACTGTTTGTTCCTTGTTTCTTATGACTTGGGATTTGTACTGGGTGGGTATTTGGGAGAATGTTTGTAGAACATCCCTCATTTGGAATTTGATGTTTGTCTCATGAGTAGACTGGGGTTTTGAGTTGCTTGAATTTCTTTGAGGCAAAATTCACACAACATAAATCATTTTAAAGTGTGGCATTAGGTACATTCACAATGTGTACCAGTGTCACCGCTAGTGAGTTGCAAAACATCTTCATCACCACAAAAGGAAACCCTGCACCCATTAAACAATTCCTCTCATTCCTCCTCCCCCTCTCCAGTCCCTGGAAACCATCAATCTACTTTCTCTATATAGAAATTTACCCATTATGTCTGACTTCTTTTACTTAGCATAATTTTTTTGCAATTTACTTATGCTGTATCAGGTTTAGTATTTCATTTTTTATGATTTTACTGTATGAGTATGCCAGGAACTAAGGATGTAGCTCAGTGATAGAGCGCTTGCCTAGCACAAGCAAGGCCCTGGGTTCAATCCCTAGAAACACGCACAAGAAGGGATGATTTTAAATGAATATGATGTATACTGTATATCCATTCATCTGATGATGACCATTTGGATTGTCTTCATGTTTTGGCTATTGGTAATGGTGCTGTATAAGTTTTAATATATTTAAAAACCTGCTTTCCACTTTCTTGAGTAAGTACTAGGAGTAGTAGAAATGCCCCCCCCCGGCTCATATGGTAATTCTCTGTTTAACTTTTGGAGGAACTGTCAAACTGTTTTTCAAAGCAGCTGCCCAGTTTTTACATTCCTGCCCACAATATGTGAGGGTTCTATGTCCTCTGCATCTTCAACAATACTTGTTATTGCCTTTTTCCTTCTAGCCATCCCAATGGGTGTGAAGTGATATCTCAGTGTGGGTTTGATTTCCCTTAATAATTAATGATGCCAAATATTTTTCATGTGTTAATTGGCCATTTGTATATCTTTTTGGAGAAACATCTTTTCAAGCCCTTTGCTCATTTTCTAATTGGAGTGTTTGTTTTTTCCTTTTTAAATTTATTTTTATGGGGAGGGTGCTGAGAATAGAACCCATGCCATATCATATTCTACTTTAAGTAAACTTTATAGATATGGACAAGTCGACTCTAAAATACATGGGGAATATCAAAGTAACTATACTAAGCCAAAATATTGTGTGTGTGTGTGTGTGTGTGTGTGTGTGTGTGTGTGTGTGTTAGTTACTGGGGATTGAACCCAGGGGCATTCTACCTCTGAGCTACACCCCCAGTCCTATTTTATTTTGAAACAGAGTCTCACTAAGTTGCATAGGGCAAAACCATTTTTAAAAGAACAAAGTTGAAAGACTTCCCTACCTGATTTTGAGACTTATTCTAAAAGTATAGTAATCAATACTATATGGTATTAGTGAAAGCATAGACAAATACATCGATGGAATAGAGAGTCTAGAAATAGACCCATATAAATATGGTCAATAGGGGCTGAGGGTATAGCTCAGTGATAGAGTGCTTGCCTAGCATGTACAAAGCCCTGGGTTCGACCTCTAGAACCCCTCTACCCCTCAAAAAATGGCCAACTGATTTTTAACAAAGTTTTAAAGGCAATTCAATGGAGTAAAGATAATCATATCAACAAGCGATGTTGGAATTATTTGAAATCTATTTTTCAAAGAAGAACCCTCATGCTATACTTCACAAATTATACAAATATCCTCTCAAAAGTATCAGTAGACCTAAAGGTGAAATTATTTATTTTAGCAGAAAACACAGGAGTAAAATCTCTATGACCTTAGGTTAGGCAAAGAGTTTTTCACTTCAAGACCCAAAACACAAACCATAAAAGAAAATAATTGATTAATTAGACTTTATAAAAAAAAACTTTTGCTGTGCAAAGTCACCATCAGAAGATTGAAATTACAAGCCACATGTGGGAAAAATGCAAATCATATATCTGACAAAAGATTTGAGTCCTGTATACCTAAAGAACTCTCAGAACTCAAATCCCAATTTTAAAAAATAGACAAAAGTTTGGCTAAGCATAGTGGCACATGCCTATAATCCCAGCTACTCAGTTAACTGAATAAGGAAGATGCCAAGTTTGAAGCCAGCCAGGGCAACTTAGTGAGACCCTGCCTCAAAATTTAAAAAAGATTTTTTTTAAGGACTGGGGATGCAGTTCAGTGGTAGAGTGCTACCTAGCATGCCTGAGACCTTGGCTTCAATCTCCAGTATGACAAAAAGAAAAAAGTTTGTATAGACATTTCAAAAAAGACGATAAGGATGGCAAATTTAAGTGCTTGAAAAGATTTTCAATGTATTTAGTGATCAGGGAAATGAAAATTAAAACTACAATGAGATATCACTACACACCTATTAGAATGGCTACCAAAAAATGACAGTATCAAATGGTGGCAAAGATGCAGAAGTCTCATATATTGCTGCTGGAAATGAAGAATGGTATAGCCATTTTGGAAAATAGTTTGGTCATTAAACATGTATTTAACACACACACACACACACACACACACACACACACACACACTCCATATCTCCATATTTACCCAGAGAAAAAGACTTCTGTTCACACTAAAATCTTCACAGAAATATTTACAGCAGCTTTATTCATAATTGCTAAAAAAAAAGTGGAAACAACTCATATTTCCTTCATTTGCTGAAATGAACAATCCATGGTATTTTCTGTGATAACTTCTCTATAATAAAAAAGTATAAACTATTAATGCACATGAAGACATGGTGAATCTCAAACGTACTGCAAGTGTCAAAAGCTAAACTAATAAAATTACATACCACGTGATTCCATCTTTATGAAATTCTAGAAAAGATGAAATTTCTTTGGGATGGAGAACAGATCAGGAATCATTGGAGACCATGGGTCGAGGTTGGTTTGATGACAAAATGGCCAAATTATTTTGATGTAAGTGGAGTGTTCTGCACCTTGATTGTGGTGGTGGTTACACGACTTTAAGCATTTGTCAAAACTCAGAGTGAATTCTGCTGTGTATAAAATTTAAGACAAATTATTTAAAATCGTGAGAACTTGGCTATCCAGGATTGCATTCTTCTTACATATGGCCCGGATGTCTCCACCAGAGCCAGCCTTGATAGCTCCCTTATAAATCAGCTGCTGGAAAGTTGTAACACTGGAATAAGCAGTCATTATGTAAACACGATAGCCCATTGGGGGGAAATCTGTTTAGCCCATCAATTGGCTGAACTACATTAAGTATTCTAGCAAACCAAATCGCCTTTTCTCAATCTTCTTTTAAAAAGTTACTATCATTCCAGTTGGGATGGCAGAAATAAACATACCCCAGTGAGGCCTCAGCAGTAAATCCAGGACTCCTCCCACCCACAGGTTTCTCAGAGACCCAGGGTGGGGAGGTGAACAGGTGTCCTGGGAGTTGCCAACAGGGGAAGGGTTTGTGCTGATTTGGCAGCTGTCCTTGGTGCTATCCATTTGTCCCCAGTGCCTCTACATGATTTGGGGAAGCCAATCGAAGTGGGAATAGCAGCAAAATATAGAGTGGGAAAAACAGAATAAAAAAATACAATATGTTTACATCTTATAAGTAGCTTTTGACCATTCACACAGGACTGTATATCTAATAGCACGGCTTACTTTTTTAGCACCCTCCACAGTGTATCTCAATAAACGACAGGCTGCACATGTTGAAGAAGGAGAAACCACATCGTCCTCCCTCGTGCGTGCCACGTGTGCTCCCTAACCAAGTCAGTGCCTTGACTTTAACGCTCTCACTGTTTGCACAGGACTCCACCTTGGCTTTTTAAACCTCCATGTGAGACACAATGGAACTGCTGAGCTGGAACTGCTTGGAAATGTTGTTCTTGCTTTCACTAATTAAAAATACATTTAAATGAAAAGTGACTTCTGAAGGCCAGATGTGATCTGCACCATTATTTTCTGAGAGCAATTTCTAACTCAAGAGCCATGGATGGGAAGAACTTTATAGACACAGTTGTCAGCGATAAAAGGAAACTACCTGCAGTCTACAGCAGTATCTGTTACTTGACCTGGGAAAGGTCCCATGTGATCACCCGGGCTAACCAAGGGCAGCAGAGACCAGGTTAACATGGGTTTGGAATGGCGCTTCTCAGACCAACTACTACTTAAATTGGTACTGCACCCTTAGTTTTAAAGAACTATCAGATAGGACTGCTTGCTAATTATTTTCTTCTGCCACCATGAGGTTTTTGACAGAGAGACCTGAGGTCAACTGGCTTTGCTCTGTTAATCATCCTCATTCTCTACCTCTGCTGGCCACCTGCCCTCCCTGACACTGCCCCCTCAAAGCAGCTACCCCAGCTTCCTCCCACTTGGAATGCAACTATTTTGCCATCCTCTTCACCCTCTCTTTAGAATCCTCTGGTTTCTTGTCTACTAGAAATAAGAATTTTTAAGACCTCACCAAACAAACAACAAACAAAACTGGCTCTTCACTGTGTTGACTTCTCAGCCCCACTGAGCCGTAACTGATCGTTTTTCTAGACCTCTGCATCCTCAGATGGGTCAGCATTCTCCATTTACTCTTCTACAAACTGTTCCTCGTCCTTTCTGAGGCTCATGTTACCAGCTTTGCTATACCATCTATTTTAGTCAGCTTTTCCATCTCTGTGACCCAAATAACTGCCAAGCATAACTGAGAGGAGGAAAGGTTTCTTTGGGCTTACAGTTTCAGAGTTCTGTCCATGGTCAGCTGGCTCCAAGGCAAAAATGGCAGTGGCAGGGCACAAGGCAGAGAAAAGCTGCTCTCAGCTCATGGCACCTGGAAGCAGAGAAAGAGAGACAAAAAGATGTCGGGGACAGATATAGTCCTCAAGGCCAAGTACCAATGACTTACCACTTCCAGCCATGTCTCACCTCTAAACCTTGCTGCATTCAACACATGATGTTCTTGAGGGACATTCTAAACCCATTCCAGAGTTCTCCACCCATTCCTTTCCAGGGCTCTAGGTGGTCCCCTGTAATGTCCCACAGCCCCCTCATCTTCAGGAGGTTCCCAGGTCCTCTTCATCTGTCCCAAGCCTGCTCTTCCTCCCAGCCTCTCTTTGCATATCCTCCATCCTTCAGCACGGCTGGTTCTTTCTCCTGCTTCCTGGTCCCCATGACAAGCTCCTGGTCAACATTTTCAACCCAAGATTTGTGTCCCATCTGTAAAAGAACCCCCAGTGAAAGAAGAGGGGAGAAAAGAGGTATGGGGAAGGAAATAGACCAAATAATGATATGTGCATATATGAGTGTATCACTATGAATTTCACTATCATGTACAATTACAATGCACTGATAAATTTTTTAAAATCCTAGGCTTTCTCTGACCTCAGAAAGTGTGAAGACCTCACTCCTCTCTTTTCTCACTGAACAATGTATATTGTTGACAATTTTTGGAATTAATGTATCCTCTCTTGACCTCAAGCATGCTGAGGTATTCATAAGAAGTTCTATAACAATATAGTTCATGGTATCATCTGCCATTTATACAATTGTTATATGAATTCCATCTATAATTGCTAAAATACCAGTATACAATGTTATAATTTTAGTTTCCAATAATCACAATTATATTGTTAAGAATGTAAGAGGAGAAAATACAAAATTTACCCAGAAAACCCCTATTCTGATTACTATTGTTTCTCATCAAAGATTATGGAGGCTAGAAGACAATGGGATACATCTATAAACTGCTTAAAGAAAAAAAACTTTCAACCCTCAATTCTATATCTAATGAAAACATTTTAAGGAATTAAAATGAAGTAAAGATATTCTCAGTGACTAAAAACTAAAATAATTTGTCACCAGGCAACAACAACTAAAAGAAATGCCAAGTGACATTCTATAGGCTAGAAGAAAACTTGTAATTTTAAGAATCAAGAAAAAGCAACCATGTCGGTGTAGCAATGTTTTTGGAGAAATAATGACTATACATTTCCAACATTTGTAAAAGAAATAAATTTACAGATTCAAGAAGCTCAGAAAAAAATCAGTATGAAGAAAACCATGCCCAAACTCATCAAGCTGCTGAAAATTAAAAATAAAATGTTGTAGTATGGCAATTTTTAAGATAGACAGATAGACAGATAGACAGACAGACAGACAGACAGATAGATAGATAGACAGACAGATATCCTATTGGTTCTGTTTCTATGAAGAACCCACAACCCTAAGATATTAAAACTGCTTACAACCCCTAAATTCTTACCATTTTGTATTATACTGTCAGTGAGTTTTAAACTATTTTAAAGAAATGAATGGGGAAGGAAGAAATATGAATAACATTCTAGATTATTTAATTAAACCCAAGTGATAAGAAAAAATAAGTAAATGTATATTAAAATTCTTGGCTTTGGCAAGGACTGGTGGTTATGAATAATCTTTAATTCTTAACTTTGATAGGAGAATGCAGGATAAAATACACTTTCAATAATCCAAGGGCAGGCACTATTAGAATAACATTTAGGTATAATATTTCATATTGTTAGAGGAAGGGAAAACAGAAATGAATGATCAAAAGGGAAGAGGCAGGAAAGGTGAAAAGGGAAAGCAATAAAAAATCATAATAAACAGAAAACATAAAATAACGAGGCAGGAGATAGATTAAATATATCATTCATCACAATCAATAATAATGTGCATGGCTCAAGTTATTCCCCTTGCTATGTCTTATATCAGCTAAATGCTATTTTTAAGGTCTGTACCTAAAGCAAAATGATTTTAAAAAGACAGAAAATACGAAGTGGACAAGGATATATCAGGAAAATGCTAACAATGGCAGATGGCAAAAAATATTAATATCACACAAAGTATATTTTAAGGCCAAAAACATCAAGTAAGGCTGAGGAATTTTACTGATAAAAGATAATATCTCTAAATAAATTGTAATAGTCATAAACTGTCACACTAAACCACATCCTACAAGCATTCTTAAAGCAAAAACATTTAGAAATTTAAGGTTATTGTGATAAGATTACAATGAGCTTCAGAACATATCAAAATTTAACAAATACAATAGATGAAAAGTTAATATTAGAGCATTTGAATTACACAATAAGTTTTATTGAGTAGACACACTATTTTCTGCAACACAGAAAATCTATTTTAAATGTTCATGGGCTACTTGCAGAAATTGTTCATAGACTGTTCCTTTAAAACATTTTTAACAAATTCAGATAAATAGGTGGATAACAATTGAACATACCAAATTCTCTGGCAATAAAATGAAGATAAAGCACCAAAAACACTGAACCCTAATCTAAACTAGAAGTTCAAAAGCACTCATAAATAACTCTGAAAAGACAAAATAATCTTTTTAATTAAGGTGAAAGAATTATCGTAACTGGTTTATTAACTTAAAATAGCATTAAGAAGAACTCTACATTTAAAAGTCTATAAAATGTGGACAAAACTTTTACCTAAAAAGAAATGTGCAGTTAAATTATTTGGAAAAGTGGTTTCTTTTAGTGCATAAGAGCATGGGTTGTAGAGCCAGGTGACACAGGTTCAAATCCCAGCTTTGCCACTTGTTTAATTTACGAGACTTTGGAATAATGATCTAACCTCAAGATACTCTGTTTCTTTGTATGTAGAATGTGAATAATAATATCTCTTAGGGTATTCTGAAAATTAAGTGAGGAAATCTGTGTGTATCCTTCCATTAGTGATCTCTGGGGGGGAGAGAGAGAGAGGGAGGGAGGGAGGGAGGGAGAGAGAGAGACATAAATCAATGAAAGATACATAGATACAGAAAAGATTGATGATAAATAGATCAGTGATAGATACATGGATACAGAGAAGATAAATAGATCAGTAGTAGATACAGATAAATAATAGATAAATCAATCATAGATACAGAGAAGATAGATAAACAGATCAATGATAGATACTGAGATAAATAGTAGATAGATAAACCAATGATACATAGATACAAAGATAGATTGGTGATAGAGAAATAGATAGATGCATATATAGATATATATAGACATACCTAGATAGGCAGAGGGAGAGAAAACTCAGATTGGGAGATTGAGAGATTTCAACAGTGTTAGGGGCTGAACTATGTCCCCTCAAAATTCATATTTTGGAGTCCTAACCCCCAGTACCTCAGAATATGACCATATTTGGAAAGAGGGGTTTTAAAGAGGTAATTAAGGTAAAACGAGGTCACTAGGCTGGGCCCTCATCCAATACAACTGGCATTCTCCTAAGAAGAGGAGATGAGGACACAGACATACACGGCGGGAAGACGCTGTGAGGACACAGAGGAGAGCGGCCCCAGAAGAAATCTGCTGACTGACATCCTGACCTTGGACTTCAGCCTCCAGGACCATGAGGAAACGATGCCTGTTGTTTAAGCCCCCAGGCTGTGGTACTTTCTCAAGGAAGCTCTCAGGCTGGTACCCAGTGCCAGCAAAGCGCCCACCATCCCAGGCGTGGACGTGGGCAGGAGATGGGGCTCCCTGCTCCCAGTGTCAGCTGCCGGGCCGAGCATTCGAGACATACATATCACCTGCCACACTGCCCCTAAGGAAAACCATCCTCTCCCCCCAGTACTGAAATGGAAAAGCAGAGATTAGATCCAGCAACAGAGGATAAATTGACTGGGCTGAGCTGCTGAGCCCAGCACTCCGTGCACTGCATTTTATGGCCAATTGAAGGGATTTTCAACAGCAATTTTGTCTACATCAAATTGTATTCCTATGAGCGACTTTAGAGCTTAACCTTTACCTAAGCTGTCACTCCACAGGACAGCAAGGCATCAAATCAGGTGGTGACAGGGAAATATACAAATAGAACACCAGAAACAGAAATAGACACGTGTGTGTGTGTGCATGTATGTAGGAGTATATGTGCATGTGTGTGCGTGTGCGTGCATGTGTGGGGGAGGGGTCTAGCACTTGGAGTGAGAATCCCCAGACCCGCATCTCAACCCTCTTTCCTTGGAGAGTCCTCCCTAGAGCCGCAGCCTAAAATATTACAAAGACATACTTAAAAGATAAGATACTTCCTCTAATTGTGGACTGGAAGTTCTTTCTAAGCATAAAACCCACAAGTCGTAAAAGAAAAATGTTGATTAAATTGACTAATCAAAATTTATAGCTAGTTAAATGGTAAAGACATCATAAACAAAATTAAATACTAGCTGACAAGCTGTAAAAAAAAATAGTTGCAACATACGTGACACACAGGGGTAATACAATACTTTATGTAAACAGCTCTTACAAAGCTGTAAGAAAAAAAGAACACTTGTCTTTGTTTTGTGGTACTGGGGATTGAACCCACAGGCATTCTACCTCTGAGCTACATCCCCACCCCTTTTTTGTTTCTTATTTTAAAATGGGATTTTGCTCAATTGAGGCTCAAGGTGGCCTCAAACCTGTCACCTCCTCCTGTCTCAGCCTCCCAAGTCCTGGGATTACAGGTGTGCGCCACCACACCCACTGAAAACGCTTGTTTGAATGGACAGATGATAGGAACAGGAAATCCACAGGAGCAGTAATAGGAATAGCCCACACAAATATCAGCTGGCTCTTAAATGTCCCTCGAAGGCTTTGGTCCCCAGGAAGGGGCCATTGGGAAGTGCTGCTATCTCTAAGAAGTAGGGCCTAGTGGGAGGTCTTTAGATCGTTGGTTGAACACATGCCCTTGAAGAAGATTCTGGAATCTAGCCCCTTTCTCTTCCTTTGTTTTGTTCTCTGGCTCACAAATGAGCAGTTTTACTCTGCTCTGTGTTTCCACCATGATGTGCTGACTCGCAACATGCCCAAAGCAACAGTGCTAACTGATCACAGACTGGAACCTCCAATACTATGAGCCAAAATAAACCTTTTCTCTTTTTAAGTTAATTATCTCAGGTATTTTGTTATAGTGATAGAAAGCTGACTAACACAGTCCATAAGCATAGGAAGACAGACTTCACTTCAGCGGGGGGTGGGGGGGAAGACAAATGATCTCAGTAGGGAAAGGCCATTTTTCACCCATCTGATTGGTTAACAATATATCAAGTGTCTGGGTAGTTGTGTGTGTGTGTTGGGGAGGGGGTTAGGTCTTTCACTCCTGGTGGGAGGTAAATTGGTTCAACACTTTGTCAGTGATTATTAAAATTTAAAAGAGATTCCCTGAAAGCACAGCAGCCCCAGCCCAGGGCTCAAGTTATTGACAGGTCCCAGACACTCATTTCCTGAGGTCCCTCCCCCCGGCCATGCCTTCCACAAAGCACCTTTCCCAGAGACTTCTGGACACGTTCGCCATAGCCCTTGTGGTGGCCCAGCCACAAGGAAACCTGTGAGTTTCTTTGGGCATTCAGTTCTCACCTCGCACCATCACCTCTGCCTTCTCTCTGGCCAGAGAAACAGAAGGGATGGCTTCTGATCCCGAAAGCAAGGTTTTTGCTCATAAAAGTGAATTATTAGACTCCTGTATATCTTGGCTGCTGATGAGGCAGATGTCCTTTATTTCATTTTCTTGGCCATACTTAGTCTCAACACCATTGTTGAAACTCATCTGGGTGTATCTCTTTCTTGCCATGAAGAACCTGCAGACAGGACCAGAGTGGCCAATAGGAGAAGCAGGATCCAGGGTATGGGTCACCTTGTGTCTGACTAGGTGATGTACCTGGAGGTGAGGAGCCACCTCCCTGCCCTTCCCCGGCTCCTCCCTGGGCTGCAGGAATAGCAGCAAGTCTAAGGGAATCACACCTTCATCCCTGTACTATCCACTGACCCCCAAAATGGGCCTGCCAATCTTAATGTCCCCATTAAATACGAGGACAAAAATTTAGGGGGTTCAGGTTTTTGGCTGGTCGCAGCAGCCACCAGGCCAAGCCCATCCTGACTCTGACAAATGACCCAGCTCACCACAGTCCACATATTTGGGTACCCCCTCTCCCCCTGACCTGCTTGTTTGCCCCACTCCAGTGAATAGTCAGTTGACCATCCTTGTTGGTACTATACCTGAACCCCACTGGCGGCCTGTCCACCTACCCCACAGTCCCATCAGCATCAACCTGGAGTCACTGAGAGCTTCACCCAGACATGTCTGGAAACCCGCACCCCAACTCAGAGGCCACTCAGCCTAGCAATGCAATCATCTGGGCACAGAGTGAGCAACAAATGCTTTGCTGATTGTCATTAAACATGACATTGAGAAGCCAGGCGCAGTGGCACACACCTGTAATCCTGGGAGACTGAGGCAGGAGGATTGTAGGTTCAAGGCCAGTGCATGGTAATTTAGTGAGACCCTGTTTCAAAATAAAAAATAAAAAGGGCTGGGGGTATAGCTCAGAGGTAGAACGCCCCCAGGTTCAATCCCCAGTACCACCACCAAAAAAAAAAAAGACATTGAGGAGCTCCTAAATCCACTCTGGGGTATCACCCTCAAAGAAACTCAGCTCATGTGCAAAGGAGCACGCTCACTGAGGCATTGTAGCAGTAATGGACTGGAAGCAAGGAAACGTTTAGCAGCAAGGGAGCGGAGAGCTGCTGTAGAAGCATTGTCAAGTACTATATTGTAGTGTAAAAGAGCAAAGCAACTATATGTGTACTGACATGGAAAGATAACAGACATTTATGAGAAGAAAAAACCCTTAATAAAAATACATACAATATAGTTCTCTCTCTCTCTCTCTCTCTCTCTCTCTCTCTCACACACACACACACACACACACACACACACATACACACACACACACATACACACTAGCACACACTAGGTTTGAGGCCAGTCTCAGCAACTTAGCAACACCCTGTTTCAAATTTTTAAAACATCAAAAGGTCTGGGTGTGTAGCTCAGAGGTAGAACATCACTGGGCTCAACCCTCAGTTCCACAAATTAAATAAATAAGAATAATAGTTACGACTGAGAGGGTGGTTGAGCTAATGTCTTAGTTTTTTATAAGGAGAGGATAGCCATTACAACTAATTAAAATATATATTTATATGAAATTCACAGAATAAATAGTCAATAAGTGTCGATGAATGTTTAACCTCACCAACAGTCAAAGATGTGCAAATTAAAAAAATGCCAAGGCCGGGCGTGGTGGCACACGCTTGTAATCCCAGTACTTTGGGAGGCGGAGACCAGAGGATCCGGCCAGCCTCAGCTCTCTCTCTCTCTCTGTCTCTCTCTCTCTCTCTCTTTCTCTCCTTAGTGAGGCCCTCCGCAACTTCGTGAGACCCGGTTCAAAATAAAGTATAAAAGATAGGGCCGGGGGCGTAGCGCAGAGGTAGAACGCCCCTGGGTTCAATCCCTGGTACCGCAAAAAAAAAAAAAAAAAAAAAAAAACAATGCCAAGGATTTCCTTTGTCGCTGGTGGATCGCACAGGGTAACTTCCATGCTGGGGAGGAGGGAGTAGAGGTAGTCTGTCATCCTCGATGCCTACCTCAGGTCCTCCCAGCCCATCTCTGCATTCCAGCATTGTGGGGTGACCAGTGGAGCAGGAGTACAGCCCTGTCCTCAGGGTACTCCAATCTCCTGCTTTCCCTCCTGTTCCCAGAGCTGTCTCAGTCATTCTGAGAGTAGTAGCCACCATGGAAAGGCCCAGAAGGTCACACACCCTGGCTAGTGTTCAACTGTCAAAGATCGGGAACTGGACATGCACTCTCTCCTCTTGCAAGTCTCAGGAGAAAGTTCTGAGGCATGTTCTACACGGGGGGTCCCAGTATGGGAGGAGCCCTCAGTGCACAGTGGTGATCAGCCCATGGTGCTCCCTGGATTGGCTTTCCTTCCACCCCCCCATCAATCTTCATTCTCTCCCACCTCCACTCTCTAGGATTGCTTCCCAAAGCAAGCCTCCTGCACACAAGCCCCATCTCAGGCTGTCTAGTTCCACCATCCATGCATGAAGGACAGACGATTAGTACCATGGGCTTGGAGCACAGCACTGATACACAGTGAAGTGTAAGAATGCGTAACCCTTGATTCTATAGCTCCGAAACCACTAGAAATTTATTCTGCAGGAAATATGCACAGATACAAAGAAATACATCCATCCATCCACATTGGTAAACCCATTTATTCTGTTTGTTTGCCCGCTTCTGTCTTTTTATTATGTTCTGTCCCAGGCCGTGGTGATGAGGGCAGGTACCGCTGCTACTCTCCTTCTATTTGGAGAATTAAGACAGTGAACAGCAAAGAAACACACAGGCAGGTGAATATGCCAGAGTATTCTCACTGTTCTTAGAAGGAAAAAGAGAAAAAAAAACTAGAAACATACAAAATTAAGGGGAAGGGATTAAATAAATTATATTGCATCCATACAAAGGATTCACATGACACCATTAAAAATAATGGTACAACTGCTGACATGGAGAGAGGTGAAAGATTTATTAGTGTATAAAGCAAGTTGCAGAACTACGTGTCTAGAATGATTCTTTTTAAGAGTTACACACATTCTCTCTCTCTCTCTCTCTCTCTCACACACACACACACACACACAAACACACTCTAGCACACACTATGACTACCTACTCTGTTTTATATAAGTGCCTCTCAAAGGCACATGTGTTAGTCTTCAGCCCATGGTGCTGTTGGAGAGTGGTGGTACCATTAAGAGGCGGGGCCCAGTTGTGAGTCTTCTGGTCATGGGGGTGTGCCTTTGAAGAGGATATTGGGACCCTGATCCCTCCTCTTCCTCTTTTTATTCCAGCCATGAGGTGACCAGCTTCCTGTGCCACAAGCTCCCACCATGATGTGCTGTCTTGCCACAGGGCCAACCAACCATGGGCTGAACCCTCCAAAACCATGAGCCAAAATAAATCTTTCCTCCCTATAAGTTTATTATCTCAGGCATTTTGTTACAGTAACAGAAAGCCTATTAACACACTATCAATGAGTTCTTCATGTTTGCCTAAGTACATAATCCCATCTGTACCCATTTGCCTAGACAAGATGTGGGTGTGTTGCAGAAAGAATAAAAAGAGAAAAGATAGCAAGAGTCAGCTTCTGATATGGAAAATCAATCTATGCAGTAGGATAACTTGTAAGCTAGGTTATTGTCTTGAAAAGGAATCTTCTAGATGTTTTTCCTCCCCACTTGTGTTGTAAACAAGAGGCATCTTTCACTTGGTCCCTATGACAGCTGAGCCATGAGGCTTGCATTTCAGTGGTAATGTCACGGGAAAAGGGTTGATTTCATGAAGGGTCTGGAGACATTCCAAGTGGGGGAGAGAGGGGATTGCAACTCAGGATTGGCGGGGTCCTCGGCTCACACGACAGAAAAGAATTTCAACAAGAGCCAGCTGGTGACATAGAGATTTATTTAGGCAAGGCCATCTCCAGAGAGAGAGAGACAGCTCTTCTTTCAAAGGAAACTTTGAAAATGGTGAGCCTGAGAGGTGTGTGGGGTGGCCTCAGCCTAATGAATTTAATTTCTTTGATCGTGGAGCCCAGAGCAGGTGACAATGGTCTGGTTCTCAGAATCTTCAGGTTGACATTATCTAGTTGCACTCATTTTATTGGGCTTTGAACAGTCTCTTTCTCTAGACGTTTTTTATCAGTCTAAAAATACATTCTGTAAGATAATAGGCACTAATGAACTGGACGTACAGTACTCTAAGATTTATTGAACCTTTTAAGAATGCAGGCCTGTAGGAAAGCAGGCCTGGGGAGTGGAGGTGAGGGTGATCATGAGGTCTTTAGATTTAAAGTTACAGTTCCTCTTTCCTTCCCCATTTGTCTCCTTTCTACCTATTTCTTTTATTTCTTCTATCCTACCTCAGTAAAGAGGGTTTGAGGTAGGAGAGGGAAGGGAGCATAGGAAAGAAAGAGAGGAAGGCGATGGGTCAGTAGGAAAGGTCTTATTTTTCTCCCACCTTGGTTTCAGCTCAGAGAGGCAGAAGTGCTGGGAGCTGCTGGGAACATGGTGGCTTTTGCATCTGCTATCTATCTATCTATCTATCTATCTATCATCTATCTATCTGTCTAGGACTCTGAACAGTGTTCACTTCCCATCTGCTCCTACCAACCTCAGCCAAGGCCATATCCACCACTACTGGCTTGCTGTGCAAGGCAGGAGCCACCCTGGATTGTCCTCAGTGTTGTACCGCATGGACACTGAGTGGACGTCCACAGGCCTGTCCTTACGGGGTGCAGAGGCCCAGGTGACCAGGAGAGGGTCCTGGATGGGGTCAGGAAAAAGAGGCTCAGGGATCTGCAGACAGTGGAGCCAAAATGAGCTTTCCTTTGCTGGAGGCAGAGGAGCCTGGACTCTGTACAGTGAGTGGAAAATCAGACTGTGTGTGACAACCCCTGGCATTCCCTGTAGAGGCCAGCAGGGAGGCATCAGAGGGCAAGATGACAGCCTGGGAGTGTCAGGTCTTCCTTCTACCATGAAGCCATTAACTATCCCCACTTTTCTGCTCATTTCCTTGGCAATCCAAAGGTCTGGGCTTTTTTTTTTTTTTTTTTTTTTTTTTTTTTTTGCCTTGAGAAAGTAGAAGTTGCCTGAAAATTTTGTTAAAAATCTTCAGATGAAAATTTAAAACCTGTTGGTCATTCATTTTTAAATTACTTAAAATTAAAATATGTATATCACAAAAAAATAGCTCCTTCACTAACCAGCAGGTAGGGCTCAGAAGGGTGACCAAATCAGATGTAGATAAATCAAAGACCCTACATTTTCTCTGCTCCTCTGAGTTGGAGTGTGAGTTAAAAGTCTAATAAGATCCCCAAAGCCTTATTTCTGGGAAGCAGGTCTGGTCCCAGAGTAATGAGGCAGAAAGGCACATGGATCGAAGGCATATTTTCTCTTTTATTTTGTATATTTTATGCTTTTAAAAATTATTTCCAAATCAGGGCAGGGAGAGGTACAAAAGGAACATCTAGACAATGTTTGGAAAGGCAGTTTCTCTCTTTCACCCCATACTTCCTGGAGTCCTTTGACTTTTCCCCTTTTTCCATACCTGTGTTAATCAGTTTTCTGTTACTATAACAAAATATTTGTGATAGTATCTTATAAAGAGAAAAGGTTCAAGATTTCAGAGGTTGAGGCCCCTATGCTCTGGGGCCTGTGGTGAGGCAGCACATCATGGCAGAGATCAAAACCACTCACCTCATGCCAAGAGAGAGACAGAGACAGAGAGAGGAAGAGACTAGGGTCCCACAAATCCCCTTCAAGGACATGCCCCCAATGACTTAAAGACCTCCCACTGGGCCCCACCTCTTAAAGTTTCCAAGACCTGGGGACCAATCCTTTAACACATGGGCCTTTGGGGAACACACTTAAGATCCACACTATATCAATGCCCTTTAATTACCAATACCAGTTTCTGGTTTTTCTCTTAATGGATGTCCAGTTGGTAACCAGAAACCTTCATTGTCCTTTCTTTTCTTAAGCTCTATCAACCATGTTGAATTGGCTACAGAAAGCAGAGGGACCATATTATTGTGCATTTGATCCACCCAATATTTTGCTCCTGGCAATCCTCCACTCTTTTATATTATCGTAATAAAAGATGCTTACAACAGAGTATGGTGGTGCACACTTGTAATCCCAGTACTTGGGAGGCTGAGACAGGAGGAGCTCAGGTTCACAGCCAGCCTCAGCTACTTAGTGAGGCCCTCTGCAACTTAGGGAGACCCTGTTTTAAAATAAATAATAAAAAATAGGGCTGGGAGTGTAGCTCGGAGGTATAATGCCCAGGGGTTCGATCCCCAGTACCACAAATGAATGAATGAAACTTAGGATAAGGGCAGAAATAAATGAACAGGACAACCCAAGCCTCCTGCCCATCTCACCTCACCCTTCCCTCACAGGTCTCATTGTTGGGCTTAATGTCTGCAAGTCTTCATTTTAACTTGGACCCAACCACAGGCCACCACTGGGTTTCAGGGATTCCCAGGATCATGTGGATTTCATTTTAACAACTTTATTAAGATATCTCTCAATTTTTGCATACCACCCACAGTGTGTGTCACCATTACCCTCATTTATTTTTTTACTTATTTATTTATTAGTTTGTTTACCCAGGGGCATTCTGCCTCCAAGCTACACCCCCAGCCCAATTTTTTATTTTTTATTTTGAAACAGGGTTTAGCTAAGTTGCTGAGGCTGGTCTTGAACCTGCGGTCCTCCTGTCTCAGCCTCTCAAGTACTGGGATTGTACAGTAGAAGATACCCTCTGTTTTAGATCAAACGATGAGGTTCAGAGAGGTTGAGCAGCTTCCCCACCATCACAGAGCTTCTAGACAATAGAGCAGAGCTTTGATCAACTCTGCACCTCACTGACTCCCTTCATCATGCCACAGAGGGGAGGAAGTGAGCAGCCCTGGGTCGGATCCGAATTGCTTCTGTGGGATAAACAGGAATGCTGGGGGGTGGGGAGGCTTGCTCTTCATCCTACAACTGGGATCTTGTATTCTAGTGAATATGACTCGTTAATATACAGGTTGAAATACAGTTTTATCTTCCTCACCTTGAAGAACATAATGCAGTTACTAATTCCATTGACTTTGCTAGGTTTTTTTGTGGGTTTCTGGAAGACTGGGTAGTTTCTCTGCACAGCGATGATGGGAATATGTTTTGGAACATCTATATTAAAGCAAAGAGGAAAAACTGGAATCCTTCAATCACCCCCTTCAAGGCTTAATGTCTATTTTTCAATTGATTTTATCTGAGGAAAAAAATAGTGGTGGAGGTAATAAATACACAGCAGGACTCTCCAGATCTGAAACCCTCTCTCAAAAGAACTGGGCCCTGCACTGCCAACTGGGCCCAGTAACTGACCTAATTCCCCCGGATCCAACAAATGCAGCTTCCCAGAGCCTTGGGGAATAGTGAACAAAGTCTGGGAATTGGTCTTTAAAGTTTAATTCTTTACACTAGACATGGCTGTTTGGGTTTTTTTCTTCCGGGATTAGAATAATCATAAAAGAAATTGTTTGCACTGAGCTCTGCATTCATTCCAGTGGAATCAAAGCTGAAAGAAACCCTTCTCTGCCCCTCGTGCTTGCTCAGGATGAATGTGGCTGTCATCATTTCTGGGTGACTGATAGGATTGAATAAGATGATTAAAGATTAGCAAAAGGAGCTTGCTTCTTTCGGCTTCATATGGAGAGACTGAATTGTAGGATGACAATAAAAAAATCCCAGTGGGCTTTTCTAAGTCTACACTTAAAAAAAAAGGATACAGAACAATATTCATTAACACCCCCCAAAATCTAATTGCCACTATAAGTCCTTGCTGCAAGGAGAAAGAGTCAGAGTTGACATTATGAGGACCTACTTCTTTTTAAATAAAACAAAATGAAGACTATAAATTTTAAGTAAGTAAGTGTGGTGTCTGCGGATAGAATGAGGACCTGACATGACAGAGAGGCATACCCGCACAATGTTTATAGAAGCAGGATAAACACAAAGCTACTAGATGTATCTTCTCTGTTTTCACCAAACTTCCATCTCTCAGAATATTTACAATAAATTGAATTAACTCTCGAAAGCTCTCTAGCTACGACTGCTTTGGAGCCAGGGCTATTTTCAGATTTTGCCATCTGATGGCAGGAATTGATTTCTTGTGCTTCAGATTCATAACCTTTCTCAACCTAATCCCCCTTGAGGACAGAGGACTCATTTTCCCAGCTGCAAATGTGTCGCCTCAGATGGCTCTCGGCTAAGACCTCCCCCCCCAGACTAGCCCTCTACTAAAGACAGCTGCCTGGTCTGAGGTTACAGTTCTTTCCCGGAGACCACAGCCAGTGACTGTCATGGAAGAGCCCAGGGCCTTCCCTCCAAGTGCAAGGACACCAAAGGACCATGCCAGCCAGAGTTCCCTGTGGGGACTAATCACATGGGTCCAATAACATCCCGGTTCAGCTTCTGTCCAGCCCTAATCTTACCTGTTTCACAGGTGACCGTACCCACAGTAGTCCCAATAAACTTCCTGCACACGAATCTCCTTCTCAGACTCTGTTTCTTGGAGAGTCACACTGCTCAAATCTAAGAGACTCCCTGACATCAACAAGGGAGTGAGTGTAGATGGGGGAACAAAGGAATCCAAGGACAGAACTTGGGGTACCCAAATATTTAGAGGTCCAGGAAATGAGAATGAGTAGTCAGGGAGAGGGATGAGGAGGAAGTGGGGCAGATGTAGGGGAATGTGAGGGTTTGCAGAGGAGGTTACTTTGCTGTGTCCAATGCTTCTGGTTAGTAGAATCAAGACTGAACGTTGACCTTGGGATGGAGCAACTTGGAGGTCACTGTTGACAATGGTGATGATGACAGCTGTCATTGGAATGACATGTCACAGTTTTCAGAATACCCACACTTAATAATAACAAGAACCATGTGGGGAATGGATGGGACAGGTATTTTACTCCACTTACAAGGATGGTGTATGAGGGTTCTCCAGGGAAACAGAAGCAATAGGATGTGTGTATCTGGAAGGAGATTTATTATAAGAGATTAGCTCCTGCAGTTACAGAGGCCAGTCCCAAGGTCTGTGGGGTGAATCCGCAAGCTGAAGACCCAGGAGAGCTGACGTGGAGCTCAGGTCTGAAGGCCTGAGACCCAGGAGAAGTGATGATGTATTTAAGTTCCAGTCCAAAGATTGGCAGGATTGAGACCCAGGAAAAGCCAGTGTTTCAATCAAGCTTGAAAGCAGGACAATGTTGATGTCTCAGTGCTAAGAAAATTGGGCAAGATAGCCGGGCGTGGTGGCACACACTTGTAATTCCAATACTTGGGAGGTTGAGACAAGATAATTGCAGGTTCGAGGCCAGCCTCAGCAACTTAGCAAGACCTTAAGCAACTTAGCAAGACCCTGTCTCAAAATAAAAATAAAAAGGACTGGGGTTGTATCTCAGAGGTAGAATGCCCCTGGGTTCAATCTCTAGTACCACAAAAATAAATTAATTAGAATAAAAAGGGATGGGGGTGTGGCTCAGAGGTAAAATACCTCTGGGTTTAATCCCCAGTAACACACACACACACACACACACACACACACACACACCACACACCACACACCACACACCACACACCACACACACAGAGTGTTTCTGGTGAGGCCTCAAATGAAAACTAGGAATGTTTTGCTGGAAACTGGAGGAAAGGTGATCCTTGTTATACAATGGCAGAGGACTTGGCTGAGTTGTGTCACCAACATCTCTCAACTAGAATGATGCCCCAGTTGCCATGACAACATCCCCACCCCATCCTGTATCTGCAGCACAGGCAGATGAATGTTAATTTCAGAGCCAACCAATTCTGTTCAAGTTGCTTTTTGATTCTTTGGTTTACTGACACACCTGCCGCCACCACTGGCTAACACAAATACTTAAGATTTGCCTATTTCCTATTGGCCAAGTCTTCAGTCTTATCCTTTCTTAGTTTTTAAGTGATACAAGTGATGCATAAAAACATAAAACTTGTACATACTTATGGGATAGCCTGTGAGTTTTGATGCATGTATACATTGTCTGCTGTTTTGTGGGAGTTAGAACTTGTAAGTGATGGTCTTGGATATTTTTAACTGAGGAGATCTCTAAGCCAAGTGTTGAAGGGGTGCCTTGGCTTCTCTTGTCTGAGCTGCATAATTTAAGGTATTTGTTAGGGCAGCCCTAGCAAACTTGTACAGTAGAAAAGCTCCTGGCTGACACTGGAAGCTCCTTGCTTCTTTATCAGTGATAACCTGAGTCCTGATGGGTAGGAAGGAAAAGCAAAGGGAAGTGAAACCCCAGAGCACATCTGGGCTTTTTCTGTCTGGTACCTGTCTGGTAGTGATGCCTCCTGCCTGGCTCACCCAGGCCCTTTACTGGACAGATTCCATGGCTCTTGGCCATGGTGATGCCTACCTGGCTTTTGAGGCTGAGTGTCTTCTTTGGAACCTAACTTCTGCCCAAGAAGGATAATTTAGTGAAGAAAGGGGAACAGATGTGCCAAACCAAAAACTGCCTTCCATTCAGCTTTTTCCTTAAAGAACAATCAAACAGTTCCTCCTGAAGAGGCCATGTGACCATTATATAAAGAAGCCATGTTGCAGAAAGACAAATACCCCATGATCTCACTTATGTGCAGAATCTAAAAAAAGTTGAATTCCCAGAAACAGAGGGTAGAAGGGTGGTTCCCAGGAGCTGGGAATGGGAAGATGTTGGTCAAAGGATACAAAGCTCAGTTAGATATGAGGGATACGTTCAAGAGATCTGTTATGCAAACATACAGCCAATCTATAGTTATTAGCAATATTATTTCGCTTAGCATTCTCACAACTGTGATCCAAAATACCCGACAACCACAACTTAGACAAAGGAAGATTTATTTTCTCACAGTTCTAGTAATTTCAGGGGTTTAGTCCATGTTAGGCCAGATGAAGTCTGAAGAGCTCAGGACATGGCATGGAGACCAAAAGGAGAAGACTCTGCTTTCACATCATGAAGGCTGGAAGCACAGAGAGCTAGAGAAGGGGGTCCATGGACATATGTATAGTTTCCACAAACCACACCCCTAGTGACCCACCTTCTCTAGTCACACCCTATCTACCTAGGTTACCACCCAATAAATTCACTACAATGGATTTATCCACTGATGAGATTAGAAACCCACGATTCAACTATACCACCTCTGAATATCAATACATGAACTCTTCAGGGGACATCCTATATCCACACCATAGAAAATATGTTACATACTTGAAAACTTCCAAGAGAGTAGATTTTTTTAGCTCTTATTTTTATTCTTTTAATATACTTTTAGTGGTGCATTGTAATTATACATCATACTGAGGTTCGAAGTTATACAAACACATAGGCACACAGCACTTGGTGTGTTTTCCTCTGGATCCCACCCTACTCCTGTCTCCCTGCACATGTTAGTGAGATTGGTAGTGATGCCTTCATATATGGACATGACATAATTTGAACTGTTTCCTTCATGAAGCCAAACAGAGTAGATTTTAAGTGTTCTCATCACAAAAAAAAACTATGCGATACAGTGCATATCTTAATTAGCTTGCTTCAGCCATTCTACAATGTTTACACATATCAAAACATGATGTACACCATAATTCTATGCAATTTTTATTTTTCACTTGAAAAAATAAAAAGCTCTGTTATCAGCTGGTGGGCAGCAACCTCCAGGGATGGCTGCATGGCTAAATATGCCCTAACAGAAATGTCTCATCAAGAATTCTGGTCACAGAGAGAGGAAGGAATTATATGCATGCAGGGCACATTTGCCAGCCTTCTCGGCAGTTTTGTTCAGTGTGGCCCAGGGCCTCCAGGAACTGCCAAGTGCACAATTTACTAGAATTTCAAAGGGGGTGAGGGAAGGATTCAATGCCTGATACACCACTGCCACCACTGGCCAACACAAATGCTAAGCCCCCTCTCTCCTCCCCGTGCCTGCCAGCTCACTAAACAATCAAATACCTGACTTAATTTTGCCACAAATGCCAGAGCCTAACTCAAGGATTTAAGCTATCACATTGCAACAATTATGGGTCCTCTCATAATTGCATAGTGATGTGGGACAGGTGCACCCGGTGCTTCTGAGCTGGATTGCCTTTAAGACTCTGCAATTCTTCCCTTTCAGACATGTGCCAATCAAATGGATTGCTATGTGATAGTTGGTCAAGTAAATCTCACTCTCCCATTCGATTTCATCATAAAATTCAAGAAAGCCAAAATTATTCCCATAGACTGCAATGAAGATGTCGATGGGGAAAACTTTTCAAGCAAACAGCCTGTTATGGCATGGATATAGAATGTCCCGTGGAAAAGCTGCTGCATTGGCAATGCAAAAATGATCGGAGGTGAAATCATTGAATCATGAGGCTTCTCATCTAATCAGTGGATAAGTCTACAGATGGAGTAATCATTTGAATGGATGTATTGGATGGTAATGCAGGCAGGTGGGGCATGACTATAGGAGGCAGGTCACCGAGGGTGTGGCCTGAGGACTATATATGTCCATGGTCCCCTCCTCTCTCTCTCTCTTTGCTTCCAGCCTCCATGACGTGAGATCAGCATCCCTCCACGCACCCTGTGGCTGCTGCCACCATTTTTCTTTGGAGTCCACACAATGGACTGAAATCTCTGAAACCAGGAGCCCAATAAATCTTTCCTCCTCTCAATTTTGTGTGTCAGGGGTTGTTTGTTTGTTTGTTTGTTTGTTTTATCACCGCAGTAGAATCCTGACTGAAACACAGACTTTCTGGGAGAACTTGGCCACTGGCCACTCATTCAGCTTCCTCAGGAATCCTCTTGCCTTCCTGGACCACATCTCTCTGGCCATGTTTTCTGGCTCTCTGCCTGTTTCCTGTGGTACCTATTCCCTATTGCCAATTCCCTCTTGGCAAGAAGTCTGACTTCACTTGTCTATCACCGTCATCACCCTCTTCTCCACCTTGGATTCCCCAGGCCCATTTGGCCCTAAATCCAAGTTCAGCTTCCTGCCCCACTTCTGTCTCCTCATCAACCTCCAAAGCACACATTTTTCATCTGAAAAATACAGCAGGCCATTAACATAGACTTGTTAGTGCCTGTGTATTTTAGCACCTAGGGAAATCTTGAATGCACACACCTGTGCCCACCTCTGCTAGTACCAGCCTAGTTGAGGTCACCAGCATCTCTCACCTGGAATGATGCACTGGTTGCCATGACAACATTCTACCAATCCTGTCCCTGTGGCACAAGTAGATGGATGTTCATTTCAAAGAGCCAACTAGTTTTGCTATTTAAGTTGCCCTTTGATTCTGTTTTACCATTTGCCTATTTCTTAATTACCAAGACTCTGCTTTTATTCTTTCCTGTTTTTCAACAGATACATAAAAATTGTGCATATTTATGGAAGATCATGTGAGTTTTAATACCTGTATACATTGTGTAATGTTTCTGTCATATCTTCTTCCTCAAACATTTAGAATTTCTTTACAGTGGAAACATTCAAACTCCTTCTGCTAAGCTGGGCATGGTGGCACATGCCTTTAATTCCAGTACTTGGGAGGTTGAGACAGGAGAAACAGGAAGATCACAGTTTTGAGACCAACTTCAGCAACTTAGAAAGACCCTCAGTAACTTACCAAGACCCTGTTTTAAAATTTAAAAATAAAAAAAAACTGGGCTGGATGTGTAGCTCAGAGGTTGAATGTCCCTGGGTTCAATCTCCAGTACCAAAATTTAAAAATCCTTCTAGCTTTTTAAAATATACAATACATACTTGTTATCTATAGTCTCCCTACCATGCAATAGCATACCTGATCTCACTCCTATCTAACTATAATTTGGTCAACCTCTCCCCATCCCTTCCTCCCATTCATATTTAAAGGCACTAGGAATACAAAATGGGAATAACAAGTCAGGAGGCAGAGAAGCATGCACAATCCCTTCAGGGAACAACTGAAGTCCGCCTAGTCAAATAGCGATAGATAATAACAGGTGGAACTCGTGCCACCGCTGCAGCTGTGTGACATGTTTTACCTGCAAAGTGCCTATGAATGTCACATATGCCTCTCTGATGCAGATGAGAGAACCAAGGCGCAGATAAGTAAGTTCCCTTGCACAACGTAATGATCTTAGTCTGGACTCCCTCCAGAGCAGAACTTGAGACAGATTTGGGTACCTGTAGGTAACTTAGGAGTTGATCTGAGGAAGCAAGAGTGCAGGGCAGGGAAAGCAGGACAGGGAACAAGGAATGTCAGCATAAGGATGCATAAGATGCACACAGAATGCCCCCAGAATTGTGCAAACGAAGAAGAGTACATCTGCCCCAACTTCTGGCTGAGAGTGGCCTCTCCAGGGTAGAAAGCCAAAAAGGCCTGCAGGACACTTAAGGCGAGAGATGACCATGTCATCCTGGGCTGCAGCCACCCGTGGGAGTCAGGGGTATCTGCTCTAGCAACATACAGGGAAGAATTCGAGTCCAGGTCTCTGGCTCAGAGACTACCCTCCCCATCACTGCCCTCCCATTGGCTGGCCCTGGGGAGCCGAGCTTCAGCTGGGTGGCACAGAGGACAGGAGGCATTTGTCACTTGATCAGCTCACTATCTACCTCCTCTGTCACTTGATTCCAAGCACAGTGAGGAACACTATCCTAGATGCCCCCCATTAAGTCGCAGTTCCCACAAATGGTACAGTCACAGTGGTCTGCCTCCATGAGCTAGACAGGCAGTATCCTAAAGCCATAAGTCATTCTGCAGACTGTGCGACCCCAATGGAGTCAAAGTGGTGGTGCCCCTAGGGTAGTACAATGAACAACCAAGGGAACTGCTCACAGTGGCCTGGACCTAGTACTCTCCCTGCCATCTGTTTCTCAAAGTGCCTCCATTTTCAGATATTCCAGCCACTTGCTCTCTGATGAGACACATCAGCCTGTCCCCTTCATCATGGCCCCTTCCCAGATGGCCACAGGTGTGACCTCGCTTGAGACTTCATGTAGCTCTCAGTTGCCTCTGGTTTCCACTGGCTGTTGGTGCCCATCCCATAAGTGGCAATGGTCACCCATTCACCTCCCATGCCCTGTTGAGCAAGCCCAAGTTTGAAAGAATAGCTCTGCAAGGTGACCGCCACCATTGGAGAACATCCTGCCACTGAATGACCCCGTGGATGAGATCAGTGATGGCTTCCAGGGCCAGTGGGGTTAAAGGCAGCTTTGCATGAAGCGTCCCATTATGAATCGGAGCTGGCTACTCCTATCTCTACAACCAGCATTAGAAACGGGCTCCCTTGTTAGAGGGGAGAGAGGTAGGAATGAGATTGGAGGACAGACCATGCTCTCCAGCGGCTTCCCCTTCCTATAACCCGCATCTGAGACCACAAACCACCTGCCTTCTCCCGCAGACACATGATAATTATGGTCCAGGATTCTTATGGGTTGGACATAAAATACCCCCCAGAAATGATCATGTGTTGGCAATACAGAAATGTTCAGAGGTGTCCATCAACAGATGAATGGATAAAGAAAATGCAGTCTCTACACACAATGGAATCTTAGCCATAACGAAGAACAAAATTATGTCATTTGCAGGAAAATGGGTGGAACTAGAGAATATTATATTAAGTGAGATCAGCCAGTCTCAGAAAGTCAAGGGTTGGATGTTTTCTCTCATATGTGGAAGCTAGAGAGAAAATACAAAACAAAAGGGACTTCAGATAAATGAGGGAGACTAGTAGAATAGTGAAAGGGGACTGGGGGGAGATAGGGAGGGGTAAAAGGAGAATTGATGAGGGAAACAGTTCAGATAATGCTAAGTCTATATACAAAGGTATTACTACCAATCTCACTAAATATATAGGGAGGAAGGGAGGGGGGAGCAGGGTTGGATCCAGAAGGAAACACGTCAAGCTCTGTGTGCATGTATGTCTGTATCACTTTGAACCTCACTATGATATATAATTACAGGGCACCAATAGAAGTATATTGCCATTGCTTCATGGATTTTCTGATCATTCTAACAATCCCAAGGACCTGCGGATGTTCAACTACATGTAAGAGGATAGTCACTCACTCATCCACACACACATTCATTCATTCCTCAAAGGCCAGACAGTATCCTGATGCGTACCACCACTGCGTACCACCGCTGCGTATCACAGTTACAACACAATGGGATGAGAGCTCTAATAGAAGAGAGACTTGTTTTATGTGCGATCTGAGCACAGAGGAGGGGCTATATTTCCTGGGTGAATCAGGAAAAGAAGGAGTCACAGAGATAACATTTTGGTTGGGTCGTGAAGGATGAATAGAAGCTTTCCAGGGGAGGAAGTAGAAGGGAACATTCAAGGCAGAGCAGGAAGTAGATGCTAAAGATTAGAAGTTTAAAGCATTATGCATATTCAGAAATCAGTGGTTTTCTGCGGCTGGAAATGGGGTAAAAGAGACCAGGGATGATACATCAGAGGAAGCTGCGTGGGCTGAGGCTGGGCCTAGGGCAGGAGTCCACTCCAGTGACATCTTCCAGGTGCTGCGCAGAGAACCCTGCTGGCTGTTTTGTTATATGGAGACCAGGATTAAACTAAACTATGTGCTGAGCTTAACCAAACATGCGGCCCTGCCTCCTTAACAACAAAAGGAAGCAACGTGTCTCACTGGATGAGGTTTGAAAAGCAAGAGACTCTTTGCCCGAAATATCTTCTCTACCAACTTGACCCGAGACAGGAAATGTCACCATGGGAGTGCCATCTCTTTGGATTACAAAGGCCTTTTGCTCTTCAGCATCCCTTAATAAAAATGCAAATAGCCCAGCAGGAGAACGACACCCTGAATCCCCATGGTTTATTGTGCATTGCCCTGATTACTAATGAGGTAAGCATCTTCTCATGTGTTATAGGCCAGTCACGGTTCCGCTTCTGTGAAACGCCTGTTGAGTTATTTCATATTGATTTGCAGCAATTCTTTATGTCCTTGGCTTGTTAATCCCTTATCAGTTATACGCGTGGTAAATATCTTCTCTCTGCTTTGGTGTCTCATGGTTTATGAACACCGGGGAAATTTAATAGCATATCTCTCTGCTAACACCTTGCCTGGGATAATTGACCACTTTTTGTGCCTGACAGATCATTAAAAGCTCATTCAGGACCCCCACGAAGTCCCTGGCCTGGAGGACAGGTGGAGTGAGGTCCTAGTGAAAAAGCCAGGACATCTTAAATCTTTTTTTTGGGGGGGGGTACTGGGGATTGAGCTCAGGGGCATTCTACCTCCTAGCCAGACCCCCAGCCCTATTTTTTATTCTTTATTTTGAAATAGGGTCTCACTAAGTTGTGGAGGACTTCACTAAGTAGCTGAGGCTAGCCGCGAACCTGTGGTCCTCCTGTCTCAGCCTTCCAGGTACTGAGATTACAAGTGTGCGCCACCATGCCCGGCTAAGTCAAGACATCTTTGAGAGAAGATGAAGCCCAGGCAATGGGTAAGGCCCTGCAGACCTCTCTTGCCAGCTGCCCCCGCCCCTCCACCCACACATTCAACCCGTAATAAACATAGTCAGCCCTCAGTAGCCAAGAGGACTTCTGTCCCAGCACCCCCAAATCCAAGAGTGCTCAAGTTCTTATGAAAAATTACATAGTATTTGCCTGTAACCCATGCACATTTTCTCCTATACTTTTTGTAGATTTCCAAACTTATTGGCTTACTGCTCCTTTTTCAGAAAAAAAAAAAAAACTCAGCACCCCCTGGGCACGTCCACTGCCACCTTATTTTTATTCAATACCCCCCCCATTGTACCTGGAGCTACCCCCACCTTCTTGGGTCATTTCAGTGTTTCTCCCACCTTCAGGGGCAGTAACACTGACTTTGAGAATCTGTCCTTTAAATCATCTCTAGGTGACTTCTAATACCTAATACAATATAAATGCTATGTAAATAATTATTCGACTGTATTGTTTGGGAAATAATGGCAAGGAAAAAAGTTTGTTCATGTGCAGTACAGATGCAATTTCCCCCCAGTATTTTCAGTCCGTGGTTGGTTGACTCACAAGTGCATAACCCATAGATATAGCAGGTTGACTGTTCTTTTCCTTCCTTCCTTCCTTCCTTCCTTCCTTCCTTCCTTCCTTCCTTCCATCTTTCTTTCCTTCTTTTCTTTTTTTACTTTTTTTTCGCACTAGGAATTTAGCCCAGGGACATTCTACCTCCAAGCTACACCCCAGCCCTTTTTATTTTTTATTTTGAAACAGGATGTCCCTAAGTTGCTGAGGTCAATCTTGACTCTGAAATCTTCCTGTCTCAGCCCTAAGTTCTGGGATTACAGGTGTGTGCCACCACGCCCGGCATCTGACTGTACTTTTCAGATCTCTGCATGGGCCCTGCTCTGCCTGCGACCTTTTTCTGCCTGGGACCATGCCATTTCCTCTGTAGGAGACCCATTCCCAACTCCTCCCCCAGTCCACTTCACCTAGAAAGTCCTTCTGCTCTTTTATTTCCCACCTCTTGCCTTCACCTTTGAGGGCTTCCCTGTCCCACACACACATTCCCTCCCCTGGGCTCCTAAAGGGATTTTAACTCCCCCTGCTGAGACCCTCACTGTTTACAAACTCCCTCTTTGTGTTTGTATCCCCAGTCAGACCCTTCACTTTTGTGGTTAATGCCTCCTTCTTCTTTTGCATTCCACACATTGTCCAGCACAGTGCTCTCCATGCCTGAGAACTAATTAAGACTTTTTTAAAAGAATGAAATAACATGATAAAGGTAGTTTGGAATGTAATGACACTCTTTAAATTGACTTCCCTGGTTGCTAGTATAAATAGAGACATTTTTAATCCACTTCTGCATTATAAATTTAGAATTTTTTATATACATAAGATCTATTAAGATCTATTATATACATAAGATCTATGTATTATGACTTAATACATAAGATCTATTAAGTCACAGTTGTCCCTCCTTACCCATGGGGCATCCATTCCAAGACCCCCATGGATGCCTGAAACCACAGGTTATACTGAACCCTATATATACTATGTGTTTCCTATGCATAAATACCTATGATAACGTTTAGTTTATAAATTAGGCACACTAAGAGATGAACAACTAATAATAAAATAGAACAATTATATCAATAAACTGTAAGAAGTTATGTGGATATTTCTCTCTCTCTCTCTCCCTCTCTCTCTCTCTCTCTCTCTCTCTCTCCTCCCCCTCTTTCTCTTTCACTATCTTAAATATCTTACTGCATTGTCCTCATGATGTGAGATGATACAATGCCTACAGGGTGAGACAAAGGAGTGGAATGATGTAGGCATTGTGACTTAGCATTAGGCTAGTATGTAAGGTTTGCTGAGCCCAAGTACTCCTATACCACAACAGTTGATCTGATAACTAAGATGACTACTAAGTGCCTCATGTGTGGGTGAGGTATACAATGTGGATACACTGGACAAAAGGATGATTCACCTCCCAGGCAGGACATAGAAGAATGGTATGAGATTCATCATGTTCAGAACAGTGTACAATTAGAACTTATGAATTGTTTATTTCTGGAATTTTGCCTTTACTATTTTGGGATCAAGGTTGAATGCAGGTAACTGAAACCCCAGAAAGTGAAATCTTGAATAAGAGGGGACTTCTGTAGTTTTGACTGAAGTTAGAACTTTGATAATCCATACACTTGCCTTGGGAGATGACCTCTGCCAGTAATTACTCTGAGTGGTGCAATGACAGAAGCAGCCCAGACCTAAGTCACTATTGGGAAAGAGCCAACCTCGACCTCACTGGGCTATGATGTAATTGTAAGATAAACTATAGTTGTGTTAAGCCTTGATAGCAGCCAGTGTTCATTTATTTAATTTCCATGGTTAAAACAATCTCCTTTTGGAATTGCCTTTGAAATCTATTTGGAATGTGCTCAGTGCTGTCAAACCATTATCCTTTGAGTACAAATGAATTGATCCAAGTCAGTTTGACAAATCCATATTGAGCACCAAGTGCATTCAAAATAGAGTAATGGGGTTGGGAAAGATACAAAAAGCTAAGTCTCTGCTCCCCATGACCTCACAATATGGCGCATGCAGCAGCACTTCCCCGTTCAGCATTACCTTGAAGGACGAGTGAAAGCTGTGACCTAGGCAGACACCAAGGAACACTTGAGTTTGTAAGTCATGAAGCTATTTCCTTGAAAAACACGGTACAAAATAGTAACTACTATCCTGGTCACTGGAACCGCATGTCAAATCCGTAACCATTCAAATATCAAGGTTGAACAGCTCCACTCTGCCTGAGTGGTCCTGCTCCCTGACTCTGGGTGAGATGGAAAGTGATGGACGTGGGACTCTCTGTGGATCAAGGTGATTTCTGGGTTGAGTTGTTGAGTCCCTCTTGGTAAGCAATGGACTGTTTTTGAGCCTCTATTTCCCTATGCTTGACCCAGAGACGGAGATAAACAGCTTTCTGCTGTATCATCCGCCTCCATAAGGATAGATAACATGGGAATGGCTGGCTGGCGGGGGCTTTGAGCTCAGAAGAGGTGACGGACAAGTCATGGTAAGTGCTGATGGTAGCAGGGCTCTTGCTGCCCTCAGCTACCTGGATTTATAAAAATTTCCTCCCCATATGGAGGGAAATACACCAAGTGCTGTGTGCATGGATGTTTGTAACACTTTGAATCTCACTATGATGTATAATTACATTGCACCAATAAAAGTATAAAACAGATAAAAATAAAAATTCCTTCCCTAAAGGGCATATTTGGTAAGATGAGGGGATAGAACTAAAGGAGAAATGGAAATGAAGACTGCCCCATGGGATAACCACAACAGTCCACATAAATAGAACAATGTAAGGCTAAAAACCAAAGCCCCTGGCTGAGCTCACATCCTATGCCAGTGCCTGCCCAGCCCTGACCACTAAATTCATTTGATGAGGTTTAGGGGACCTGCGTGGCTCAGTCTCACAAGCCCACCATGTGGCACAGTGTGACCTGTACTCTTATTTTATATCCTATATCTCTATTCTGGGTACCACTCACAAATTGTATTACCTTACCCTCTCCTTTGAGGTGGGGGAGCTTTGATGAGCTCTGTTTTGTTTTTCTTATAATCAGTCATGAATCACATTAGGATGTGTTGGTCAATGACAGACCACATATACAATGGTGGCCCCATAAGATTATAATGGAGCTGAAAAATTCCTATCACCTAGTGACATCACAGCCTTGTGGTGTCATAGCACAATGCATTGCTCACCTATTTGTGGTGATGCTGGTATAAACACACCTACGGTGTTGCCAGTTGTATAGCAATACAATTATAGACAGTACATAATACTTGATAAAATAATGACTATGTTACTGGTTTATGTACTTACTGTACTATTTATTGTTATTTTAGAGTGTTTTCCTTCTACTTATATATATAAAAGTTTACTGTAAAACAATGCTATGTTATGCTGGCAGCAGCCTCATACACCTTGTGTCAACTGGGTCTCTGAATTGCACCCAGAGGCCATGGAAGTGATTCACCTGGACCATCTAGGCTTGTGTGTACTCTAGGATGTTTGCACAACACAACTGCCTTTCTCAGCATGCATCCCCGTTGTGAAGCAATGCACAACTGTACACGGGATCAGGTTAATGCTGAGATAGCGTCCAGCTCCAGCATTCTGAAAGTCTCGTCATAAAACTCACAGTCATAAAGCTGTGACTATCACCTTTCAGCTCCCGACTGGCCCTGTGGAAGCTCTCTTTCCATTTCCATCTCACAAATAAGGCCACACAGCATACAAAGAGCAGAGCCACAGTTCAAACTTGTCTGACTCCAGGACCTAAATTCGCCACTATTATGGCAACTTCTGACCACAGTGGCTAATTTTATGTGCTATTTTGACTGGACCAAGAGATACCCAAATCTTTTCTTTTCTTTTTTTTTTCTTTTGTTTGGTACTGGGTACTGGGGATTGAACCCAGGGGTATTCTGCCTCTGAGCTACACCTCCAGTCCTTTGTATTTTTTATGTTGAAACAGGGTTTCTCTAAGTTGGTGAGGCTGCCCTTGAACCTGTGAGCTTCCTGTCTCAGCCACCATGCCTGGCTATTCTGGATGTGCCTATGAGAATGTTTCTAGAAGAGATCAGCATTTGAATTGATAGACTAGGTAAAGCACACTGCCCTCCCCAATGTGACTGGGCACTATGAAATCAGTGGAGAGCCTGAATCAAATAAAGGGCAGAGCAAGGGAGCAATTCTCTCTTTTTTTTTTTTTTTCTGCCTGACTGGTTGAGCTGGGAGATTGAGCATCTCCTGCCTCGGCACCTGGCTAGGATTTATACCATCACCTCTTCTCCTCTTCTCTTCTCCCTTCAAGGAAGATGAGGCCCTGCTGACATTCCTGGGTATCTAGCTTGTAAGAAGCAGGTTGTGGCAGTCCTGAGCCTTTATTATCTACAAGCCAATTCCTCACAGTAAACACACACATACACACACACACACACACACACACACACACACACACACATTTTCTTGGTTCTATTTCTCTGGGGAATCCTAATGCCCTACTTCTCAAGCAGCAATCACCCTTGGTGGTCCTTATCTTCCTTGCCAATTTCCTGGAATGGGGATAGTGGAATCAGAAGTCCGAGTAATAATATATTCATCCATCTCTCCAGCAACATCACTATTGTCCATCATGTTCAATGTAAGTTCCACATACAGTCACTATATTTTTTGTGTATGTGTGTGGTACCGGGGATTGAACCCAGGGGCATTCTACCTCTGCGCTACACCCCCGGCCCTACTTTTTTATACTTTATTTTGAAACCGGGTCTCATGAAGTTGCGGAGGGCCTCACTAGGTAGAGAGAGAGAGACAGGGGGAGAGAGAGAGAGAGAGAGAGAGAGAGAGCTGAGGCTGGCCGCGAACCCGGATCCTCCGGTCTCCGCCTCCCAAAGTACTGGGATTACAAGCGTGCGCCACCACACCCGGCCAGTCACTATCAGTCACTATTTTTTTTAATTTGGTATTGGGGATTGAACCCAGAGGCATTCTTCCTCCAAGCTACACCCCCAGCCCTATCTATCTATCTATCTATCTATCTATCTATCTATCTATTTTTGTTTTAAAACAGTCTCACTAGGTTGCTGAGAGTCTCCCTATGTTGCTAAGGCTGTCCTTGAACCTGTGATATCCTACTGTGTCAGCCTCCCAAGTACTGGGATTATAGGTGTATGCCACCATGCCCAGTTACTATTTTTAATAGTGAACTTCTGAGTTAAGATGACTTTACAGATTTTCCCTAACCAATTTTCAATGAAAATAAGAAAAAAATATTTGAAACTGGCAAAGCCCAATGTGTTGGCACACACCTGTAATCCCAATACTTATGAGACTGAGACAGGAGGATTGCAGGTTCCAGGCCAGTCTCAGCAACTTAATGAGACCCTCAGCAACTTAACAAGACCCTGTTTCAAAATAAAAAATAAAAAAGGCTGGGAATGTAGCTTGGAGGCAGAATGCCCCTTGGTTCAACCCCCAGTAGCCCTGTCCCACAAAAAAAAAAAAAGAAAAACTGGCAATAAAACAAATGAATAAAATTTCCCAACAGGGACCAAGGAGTAGAAGAGAAAAAACTCAAACAAAAACATACATTTCAAGCCAGAATCCAAGAAAAGAAACATTAGATGCTAGAGCAGTGCATAGCTGGGCCTTTAGCAGGCCCCTTCCACCCCCGGAAGCCATACTGGTGGTTCCTCAGACCCTGGGAGGACCAAGCAATATGGTGGTTCCCATCAGTATGGTTGGTGGAGGACCCGCCAGCCAGGCAGCCAGGAGTGATTTTTCTCTCTCCTCTTCTGACCAGGGAGCTCCAGACCCAGTTACAAGAGAGAAATGGTAAAATAGGGCCATGGGTGAAACACACTGTAAGAAGGAAGTGACCCGAAATCCCAGACTGCTTCCGCATGGGAACAGGACATGCCCTTCAGCAAGAAGTGGGTCCCAGTACCGGATATTTAATAGAAATTCCTTTCGTGAGAGTCTAACTAGTCCAACAATCATACCAGGTCATATCAGCTGTGTGGTCCCCTCTACCTCTGCAATTCTCTGAGGCAACAGAAAGTAAAATAAATACCCAGGCTTCACACTACTTGGAGAAGAAAACAAGGGGGTCCCCAGATAAGGAAGGAGGAATGTCACGTTACCCTCTCTAATTCAGAGCCGAGTGTCTGGAGAGAGCTATTCAGACATGTGTCAGACGAAAGGAACCCTTGAGCTACTCTGCAGAGACAGCACAAAGAAAGGGGAAGAGGAAGGGTGGGGAGGAATTCACCAAGAGTTCAAAGATTCGAAGATTAAAATAAAATAATAATAATAACAAGGCAAGGGTAAAGGAGACTGTGGACCTAAAGAAATGGGCGGTGAATAATGAATGTGTTGAAATAGACAACATATGCCGCACACCAAAAGGAGTTAGGATTACCTGGCAGAATGTGGTTTTTATATACTTCTACTGGTGCATTGTAATTAGACATCATAATGAGATTCAAAGTGACACATTCGCACATGCACACAGCGTCCCTCTGCATCCCTCCTTCCCCCCTCTTCCCTCCTCGTACATGTGACTGATGCTGATAGTGATACCTTCATATATGGACATAACATTATTTGAACTGTTTCCTTTCTCAGTCCTCCTTTTTGTCCCCCCCCACACCCTCTCCCAATCCCCTTCCACTCTTCTATTGATCTCTCTCCTCTTTTATCTGAAGTATCTTCTGTTCCCTATTTTCTCTCCAACGTTGACATATGAGAGAAAACATAAGACCCTTGACTTTCAGAGACTAGCTGATCTCACTTAGCATAATATTCTCGAGCTCCATCCATTTTCCCCACAGAATGTGATTAATGCACTCCTGGACAATGTGCACATAACTGTATTTGCTTCTGAGGACAACCCTAACCAAGTACCACAGACCGAGTGGCTTCATTAGCAGAAATTTCTTTGCTTGCAGTTCTGGAGGCTGAAGGCTGAGCTCAAGGGGTTGGCAGGGTTGTCCCTTCCGCGGCCTCCCAGGCAGGATCTGTTCCATGCCTCTCTCCCAGTTTCAATGGCTGCCAGCAAGGCTTGGCATTCCCTGGCTCATAGATTTATCATTCCAATCTCTGCTTCTGTCTTCACGTGGATTTCTTTCCACTGTGTGTTTGTGTCCAAATTTCCCTCTTCTTAGGAGGACATTAGTCACCAGTTTGGGGCTCACCCTACTCCAGTAGGGTCTGTTCTTAATTGCTTCTGCAAAGACAATTTCCAAATAATATCACATTCATGGGCACCAGGAGTTAGAACTTGAACTGATCTTTTTAAGGGACTCAATGGAACCCACAAAAACAACCTAACTTGCTAAAATTGAGAGGAAGGGAAGGGGAAATGGAGGCAGTATGAGAATTCCAATATCCACATCTTACTTTGGAAGGAGACAGTAGATATGTTCTGAAATTGAGACATAGAGCAGAGGTGTGTGTGTGTGTGTGTGTGTGTGTGTGTGTGTGTGTGTGTGTATGCATAGATAAAATCCCAACCTGGTAATATTACCCATAATCTCTTTCCTTATCTTTAGAGAAATATTCTCCTTTGTAGCAAATAAACATTTATTTAAGGTTACTGAGGTTAACAAACACTTATTTAAAGTTTATTTGTGTTCCTTTATATAAATACAATTTAAATGTTAAGGGTTTTTATTCTTTTTAGGAACTATAGAGGCTACTTGCAAGGTCGTTCAATTAAGCAATTGCAATATGAACTTTTTCCCTGACAACCATCAAAATCATCAGAAAGCAAAGAGAGAGAGAGAGAGAGAGAGAGAGAGAGAGAGAATGTATGAATATGCCAGTCTTAGTCATAAGCAAAGCTCCAGCAGCTAGCAGCAGACCTGATGCACAGTTGCTACTTTACAAATGTTTGCCCCAAGTGGATTATTTGCTTACTAATTATGTCATACCAGATGACATAGAACAAAACCAATGCAGACATGCTCAGATCTCTGCCTCCGGAATCCTGAGCCCATTGCAATCCGTGGCATTCAGAGTTCAAGGACCGCATTTTCCATTTCTCTTTTGCACCCAACAGTCTAACTCTGAGAGATTAATTCCAGGTATGGCTGCGGGGGAGGGGCACAGTTGTCCTCAGAAGAGCTGACCCTGTGCAAAGGAGCAAAATGAATCCTTTCCTCCTGTCTGGAAAGTCCTATTCCCTCTGGCAGGAGAGTTCATTTCAGTCTTGAACAACGGGATCCGCTGGTACAAAGCCGAGGGTGCTATCTGTCAGCTCCCTGGGCTCAGCCCCTTCTCCTGCAGAGGACGTTGTGGTTGTTGATGAATACTGTCCGGCTCAGAAATAAACAAATGCCACTGCTGACAGATGCTCAGGGGTGCCAGGATGTCCAAGGCCCATTAGCAGCTTGACGCCTCTGCAGTCCTCCCAGCCACGCCCCCCTATGCCCGCTGACCTCCAGCCCATTTGGAAGGAACCAGCGGTGACTCAGGGTTTAGCAAAGAGCAGCCTGCAGCACAGAGACCAGCTCAGCTTTCACTAGCAGGCTCTGGAGAGGGGAAATCAGAGCCTCTTTCTCTGTATCTTATGGTGTGCACGTTTACACACACACACACACACACACACACACACACACACTCCTCTCTCTCAGTTGCACCACAGTGCGATCAATATTCTGCTCAGTCACAGATTCAGGACCTGCCAGGTCTGTTTACCACCTTCTGCTGACTCATCCTCGGAGCCCATCGCGGCCAAGCGCTTCCTCCGGCCAAAAATGGAACATGGCAAACTCTCCAGCTCTGGCTCAGTTCTGTTCCTTTTTCTGCTTCCCCCAGATGTCATTTTTGTCCTCTCCTGAGCCCTGTCACCCTGGGAGTCACAGAGAGGCGTGGGGCCTCTCTGCAGGCCCATGAGGGAAGGGACACAGAGTGGCATTGTCCCTTGTACCTATCAAGAAGCAGCCACTAAAAAGCCAAGTCTAGGGTCAACAAACACACTAAAAATAGCTGCCACCCCAGGACAGTATCTTCTGTATCCAGGTTTGATTTCATTACCTAATTCTGTAACCTAACTAAGAAAAGGGGAGTGGAGAAAAATAAACATTCATTTAAACGCTTTCCTGTCTGACAAGTGATAGAGGTTTAGAGCTGGCTGGATGCTATAGTTTGGAACTGAATGTTCTGCAAAGACCCCTGTGTTAAAAGCTTGATCGTTGGTGTGGTGCTATTGGGAGGCGGTGGGACCTTTAAGAGATGGGGCCTGGTGGGAGGTCTTTAGGTCATGGGGGCGTGCCCTTGAAGGGGATTGTGGGTCTTTTCCAGCCATAAGGGGAACAATTTTTCTCTGCTACATAATGTGCTACCCTTCTACAGGCTCAAAGCAATGGAACCAAACAATCATGGACTGGAACCTCTAAGTCTGTGAGCCAAAATAAACCTTTCCTCTTTGTAAGTTGATTATCTCAGGTATTTCTTATAGTAATGGAAGTCTGACTAACATGCTGAGCCCCATAGTTCATTACATTGGACTTCCTCTCTCCAAGAAAGAGAAAACAGGGATGCTTGAGATGGGCTTTGGTTCCTCTAAGGTTGCAGGAAGGGGGAGGGTTCCAGGGTCTAGTCCAGGGACATCGTCTTGCCTCCTTACAGTGTGACCTGTTCATGGACTACCAGCTGAATTTTCAGTGCTATCAATGCTTTGCTCTGCAAAGTCCACAATCTGGATCAGCGGGCTGATAGCCTGTGTAGGAATGGAAAGTGTGACAGTGACAGAGGATCACACCACAGCCAGGGGCTCTGGGGACGGCCAGGGATTGCCACAGGATAAATTGGGACAGAGCTTCCGACTAGGCAATTCCCTGGGGATTGCAGGAAAGGGACTCTCCTAACTGCACGGCTATTACAGCTCAGCGACAGAGAACAGAGAAAAATGGCTTCACACTAGGAATTCTGAAGAGGTAAGATGGTCTATGGCGTTCTGCATCCTAGGAGCAACATGAAAATCTCTGCAGAAAGACTGCATGCCTGCTCAGCACCTGTTAATTCTGCTGCCCTGATGTCAATGAAGGATTGGGGAGAAGCAGGGATGACAGAGTGGTGGGGGGAGATGTTTGGGAGTGGGGAGATAATGAGATGTTAGGGGTTGATGTGAAGGTGGGCTGCTTTCCTGGGCAGGTCTGCTGTATTCTGTGAAGTTGCAGTTGCAGCCACAACTGGCTTAATCCAGCTTCTGAAGTTTGGGGTTTCAGAGAAGCTATTCCACCAACTACAGGAAAAAAGCAGGGCCTATCTGGGGCTTACCAAGTCAAACTGCTGCTCCAGGGAGGAAGAGCCCTAGGCTTCTCTTAATGGAGAATATGAATAGGCTGTTTTGATGGGACCTTGGGCAGAAAGTAAACATTTGGAGTAGGAAAGACGATATGTCCAGGGAACCTTCATTAAATCACAGGATTGTTGACCTAAAGTTGAGAGTCCTCTCAGAGGCCGTTTTTTATGGTTTAGATATAGAACATTCCCTGAAAGAGCTCATATATTGGCAATGCAAAAATGTTCAAAGGTGAAATAATCAAGCCATGAGGGTTCTAATCTCATCAGTGGATAAATCTATTGATGGATTAATGGATTTATTGGGTGGTAAGGTAGGCAGGTAGAGTGTGGCTGGAGGAGGTAGGTGACTGGGCATGTGGCCTTGGGAACTGTTTATATATGTCCTTCATCCCCTTCTCTTTCTCTCTCTGCTTCCTGCCACCATGCCCTGAGCTCCACAGACATGACCTGGCTTAACATCGACTAAAATCTCTGAACCCTCCTGTTATAGTTAGATATAAAATGTCTCCTAAAGAGCTCATTTATTAATATTCAGGGTTGATATAATTGAGTCATGAGGGTTGTAATCCCAGCAGTGGAGAAATCCATTATAATGGGTTTACCTGGGTGGTCCCTGGTAGCCTGGTAGGGTGGTAGGGTGTGGCTGGAGGTGGGTCCCTGGGGTGTGGCCGTGGAGAATATATATATATATAATATGGTTCCTCTTCCTCCTGCTCGCTGTCTTGCTTCTGGTCTCCATGATGTGAGCTCATCCATGTGCTCTCCCTTTCTTCACTTCCTGTCGTCATGAGATCCACGGTCTCTGGCCTCACATGGACTGAACCTGAAACAGTAAGAAAAGAAATCTTCTTTCCTCTAAGTTACATGGCCAATCTTTTAGATTACAGCTGTAAGAATGCTGACGGATACACCTCCATAACTGTGAGCAAATAAATCTTCCTTTCTCTAAGTTGTGGTCATCAGGTATTTGGGGTCACAGCAATGAGAATGTTAACTAGAATGCCATCTGTCAGTTCACACATCTTAGGTAAGATCTCTGCTCTGTTAGGCCACTTTGAACAATTCCAAGGGAAAGAGCACTTTTCCTCTATGGTTACCCCTTCCATTTGGGGAGCTGTAATTGTGTCTGCATCCATCCCCCCATACCTTCTAATCATTGTCCTAATCCTTCCCAGGGATTTTCAGAAGATGGATTATTATGACTTTGCAACACATTTTAGAGGCGTGTGTGTGCGTGCGTGTGTGTGTGTGCATGTGTGTGTGTGTATGGTTGGGTGTAAGTGCATGTGGGGGGACATGCATGCACATGACCTACCTCCTCCAGACACACTTTATCTGCCTACCTTACCACCCAATAAATCCATTAACCCAAGTTGAGAGTCACCTCCTACATCATTTCGATATATAATCTTACTGATAATTAGCAAGCAAGCAAGTCAATGATGTATTGTTAGAGGGTACTGATGACAAAATCTAAAAATCATATTTTCTTCTCCTATGTCGATTTGAATTTATAAATCCTGAATTTCCCACCAGGAAAACAGGATGAGCCAACATTCAAATGCTATCACTGGGAATATTAAAACAAAAGTCAGCTTTTCCCCCAAATACATGCCCCTTCTGTGATAATGACATTTTGCTCCCTGTCCTAAGCTCAGAACCTTGCAGCAATGGATTTCTGGCTCTCCTGCATCCCTCCGTCCTGTCAGGTTGGCTGAAAGCCTGCCCTGACACACTGCCCTCCTTCCACTCACAACCACACCCCCTACCCCTGCTCCAGGCTACCTGGACCCACAGGTAGAGTCCAAACTCCCCATCACCCAGGGCCCTTCACGGCCACTGCTGGCTCAAGTGACTGGCATGGTGCCCCCAAACTCCTCTGCATTGGCAACCCACTTCCTGCCATGCTTTTTCCTTCCCCAGTGCATTTGAAGTTGGTCCTGGGACTCCTGGGGTGTCTCCCTTCATCCCTGCATCCCAGTCACCTCCCCCAGCCTCTCCAGGCCCACCGCCAGTCAGCTGTTTTCCAGCTCACCCTGTGAAGCCCCTTTCCCCACACACAAGATGGCCACCCTGGTACCACTCACCCACCAAACTCCTCCTCATCCTTGAGGCCTTGGCTTGAGCGGTCGGCTTCCCTAGCCGCCAGGCCTCAGCATCCTTGCTCTGCACCAGAGACCCTCACTCCCTGCTGAACCACTAAGTGCAGGGTGGAGCCCTGCAAGGTCCATCCCACGGGCATCGATGGCCTCCAGCAGGGCAGGGCCCACCTGTGTCATTGACCAGCATCTCCTGTACCCAGCACAGTGCTGGGTCGAAGGAGGCGCTTAACACATACTCCCCCCCATTAACATTTTAATACGTTTCAAAATTCTGTGGCAAATTTCGGTCAAGTTGTTCCCATGAAAAAGTACTGACTTTAAAAACTAGTAACTTAAAACTGCCACATGCACATGCACAAAATGGTCCACAAAACATTTTCCTTTCCTTCTGAAGGTTTTACAATGCATTGTTATCAGTAACCAGTCTTTTTAAATTTTGTTCTATATTTTGTGGTACTAGGGATTGAACCCAGGAGCGTTATACCTCTGGGCTACACCCCCAGCCTTATTTTATTTTTTATTTTGAAATAGGGTCTCCCTAAGTTGTGGAGGGCCTAACTAAGTGGCTGAGACTGGCTGCGAACCTGCAATCCTCCTGTCTCAGCCTCCCAGTACCAGGATTACAGGTGTGCGCCACCACGCCTGCCTAGTCTTTTACTATTAAATTTAAATGGCCAATTGAACCAAACAGTTTTGAGACCATTCTTCCCCCACTGATTTGATAACAGTTAGTTTGATAACAGTTAATATGTATTTAATGAAAATCAGAAACAATTAAATATATGCTAATGTACATATACTATAATTACATATAATATATTGAGGTACTAAATATGTATATGTTATATTAGCTCATTATGTATCACTATGCTATATATATAGGATACCTATAAAAACTTAAATTGAGCAATTTAGTGGTGTCCTATAAAATTGTATAGGTATTTATAGGTGTCCTATATGTAGGACAATGGGACATAATGGTTAGTATATGTATATGTTAACTCAGTATATAAAGTTTGATATATATATATAATTTAATATATAAAATTTGATAACATTTAATATGTCTTTAATAATAAATAATAAATTAGTTGATAATTTGTTAATATATATCACACATATTTTATGGTGATAGATTATAATCTAATAAGATGCTATTCATTTCTAAATGATAATACATAATAACTAAATAAAGTAGTACATAGTTGTGTGTGTGTGCTTAATGACACTTCACAGTATGTTTTTTTCTGGGCCAGCTACTCTTCCATTTTGCATGCATTGCAACACTTTCCATTATCTCATTTAATTTTCAGAACAGCCCTATGATGTATCACCCCAATACTCAAACTACTATGCCATTCAGTATCCTCCTCCTTTGAGTGTTCCAAGTCACCTCACCCACCCCTATTGCTCAGTAGGAGTGGATACCATCTTCCCCTTCCCCACCAGTACTTTCTTTCCATCTCTTTAATACCAAGCAGTGTGAGTCTGCCTTCCAGCATAGCTCTTAGGACACAGTTCCTAACCCCCATTCCATGAGAAGCTTGTCATGGGCAGCCCTTGTTCCTTTCAGTTACCTACAGCCTTGAAGCTCGTCATAGCTGGTCAAATTGGATTATACACATCTCCTGCAAGCAAGCTGGCACTTAGTCTTGAGAATTGACATTTACACAGATGGGTAATTCATAAATTTGGTAATTATTATCTGCTGCAAAATTAGCTCAGCCACGTCCTTTGTATATTTGTTAGACCCATTAGTTGAATGTAATTTATCCTGTTGATTTGCTCATGACGCACAAAGTGCAGACTGAAAAGACAAGGTTGATGGGTGGCTTGTGTGGAAGGAGCTGGCTTCTGAACTGCACGCCCCTAAACTTTTCAGACGCATAGAGAAAAAGTTGTGCCTTCAAGAGCTGCCCAGCTGTGACTTGTCAAACACAAGCCCTGGAGAGTCTCCTCTGGCTCCACCTTCTGACTCCCAGGCCACAGGGAGAGAGATCAGGAGCATCCTGCCACTGCAGCATCTCCTCCTTTGAGGTTATCTCTGTGCCAAGCAGAGGCCCTCAAAGCATGTCACCCCAATCCCGGCCACCTCTGCTTTCTAGTTCCTCTTCACAGGCCCCAGCTGAAACCCTATTCTTTCTAGAGAAATAGGGTCTGCTGGAGGCTTGATCCTGAGAAAGCTAGCATTTTCATGAAATTTAATTTCATCAGTATCTACTTAGAGGAGGAGCTGAGTGCCTCCTCCAGCTTCTTCTCCTTTCCTTCTGTAGACAAGGCTCAAACTCAACATCATTGTCCCAAGCAGTTCTGCTCAGGCCCCCAATTTACACATCCTGCCCAAAAAACGAAAGAACCCGCAGGTAGGTGGGCCTGCATTCTGTAGAAGGCACTTTAACCCAGTGAGGAAGAAGGAGCTCACCCTTGTGCTAAAGTGAGTTCTGAGGATTCTTTCCAGCCACATTGGGTAATCTCCCAGAGCCAAGTTCTGATAGATAGGTGTCATCTTTCTCCTCCTAATTACAGTTCTGTGGTTGTATTGAGGTCATCTTAGATCAGGCTCCCCAGAAGCAGATCCTGAGACCAGGATTTATAAGCAAGCAATTTTTGCAGGCAGGTCTCCCAGAGAAACTAAGTAAGGGATAGGAACAGCCCAGAGGAAGGGGAGACACCCAAACCAAGCCGTCCAGAGTAGCTTCAGTCCATCTCATTCAGCTGTGGAATTTGGAGTAATAATTAATTACACCTCCTTGGAGTTGGTCCTGTGTCAAAGCAAGGGACCCAACCCAGATTTTCACACCCTTCACCAGTTAGTCATTGCCCAGGGCCACCCCCAAGGAGATGCAACTCCCAAACACTGGAAGTCTACATACAGAGGTAAATTGGCTCCCCTCACTCAAGGGCAATTGAGGCACAGGTGCTGGTCATCAGAAGCAAAGCACAAAGATGCTGGGGGTTGAACACTTAGTCTGTTTTCTGTTGCTATAACAAAATACCAGAGATTGGATAATTTCTTAAGAAAAAAGGGTTATTTTGGCCCATGGTTTTGGAGGCTGGAAAATCCAAGCTAGGGCAGCCACATCTGGTGAGGACCATGTGCTACTTCAACTTATAAAGGAAAAGTGGTAGAGGTATCAGACATGTGCAGGAAGGAGCATGTGTATGCCAGGGAGATATCTGGCTCACTTTATACCAACCTGTTCTCACAGAAACTAATCTACTATCAAGAGAACTAACCAAGCTTCTTGAGAAAGACAGTACATTCATGATGGTCATGCCCCCAAGACCCAAGCACCTCTTAAATACCCCACCACCCCTCAATACCATTACACTGGAATCAAATTTCAACACGAGGTTGTCTTTTATTTATTTTGTACTTATTTTTGTACTTTTATTGGTGCATTGCAATTATACATCATAGTGAGGTTCAAAGTGATAGAAACATACAGACACACAGTGCTTCATGTGTTTCCGTCCACACACACACACACACACACACACACACACACACCCCCCTCTCTCCCCTCCTCCTTCCCCATCATACATGTTAGTGAAATTGGGAGTGATACCTTCATGCATGGACATAGCATTATTTGAACTGTTTCCTCCCTCAATCCTCATTTTTTCCCTCTTCACCTCCCTCTCACAATATCCTTCCACTATTCTACTTGTCTCTCTTCTCATTTATCTGAAGTCCCTTTTGTTTCCTATTTTCTCTCTAGCTTGTACATATAAAAGAAAACCTATGATCCCTGACTTTCTGAGACTGGCTGATCTCACTTAGCATATTCTCTAGTTCCATCCATTTTCCTGCAAATGACATAATTTTGTTCTTCGTGGCTAAGTAAACTTCCACTGTGTGTATAGACCACAGTTGCTTTACCCATTCATCTGTTGGCAGACACCGAGGCTCGTCCCATAGTTTGGCTATTGTGAATTGTGCTGTTGTAAACATGGATATGCATGTATTGTAAGGTTACGGGTTCGAGTGTTCGGAGAAGTGAGAGACCAATTCCACCAATCGATAATGCAAAAGCAAAGGAACTTTATTAGCTAGCTCGAGCTAGGGTCCGAGTCTCATCCAGCACAGTGGAGTCTTGACCTCGGACCCTGAGCTCTAGATTACTCAGGCTTTTATACATTTTGGTTACATATACAGTTGGCAACAGTTAGGGGTATTTGGAGTTCACTGACTGGCTCGTCACACCTGGGGAGTTGGGGACTTTTCACCATTGTTCTGATAGGCCCCACCAAGCGGTGGTTTCCATGAGAACATCTCTTGGAACTATTGGTTTAGGTCTTACCATTGTTCCAATAGACCCCACCAAGTGGTGGTTTCTGTGGGAACACCTCTTGGAACTATTGGTTTAGGCCCTACCATTGTTCTGACAGGCCCCACCAAGCGGTGGTTACTGTGGGAACATCTCTGAGAAACAGAAACTTGGGCCTAGCCTAGTTCCTTCAGAAGCACAGCCTGTCATGGCTGTTCTTCAGTCTCACAGTATCACTATAATATTTTGACTTTAATTCTTTTGGAAAGATACTGATGAGTGATTTCGCTGGGTCATATGGTGGTTTCATTCCTAGTATTTTGAGGAATCTCCATTCTGATTTCCATAGTGGCTGTGCTAAGTTATAATCCCACTAACAGTGTATAAGAGTTCCTATTTCCCCCACATCCTCTGTAGCATTTTTTATTGTTTGTATTCTTAATGATTGCCATTCTAACCAGAGTTAAATGAAATCTCAGTGTCAAGCCAGGTGTGGTGGCGCATGCTTGTAATCCCAGTACTTGGGAGGCTGAGACCGGAGAACCCGGGTTCGCGGCCAGCCTCAGCTACTTAGTGCGGCCCTCCACAACTTAGTGAGACCCTGTTTCAAAATAAAGAATAGAAAATAGGGCTGGGAGCTGGGCGTGGTGGTGCACGCTTGTAATCCCAGTACTTTGGGAGGCGGAGACCGGAGGATCCGGGTTCGCGGCCAACCTCAGCTCTCTCTCT
>PVJS01006066.1:0-61488 GCA_004027185.1 Glis glis | reverse complement strand
AGAGAGAGAGAGAGAGAGAGAGAGAGAGAGAGAGAGAGAGAAACAGGGAGAGAGAGAGAGAGAGAGCTGAGGCTGGCCATGAACCCAGATCCTCCAGTCTCCGCCTCCCAAAGTACTGGGATTACAAGCGTGCGCCACCATGCCCGGCTTATTGTGAGATGTTAATGAGATGTCCCAGTCAATAGGAACGGAAGAGTGTCTGGCACATACCAAGTTCCAACCACTTTTGTTGGTGGAAGTGTATTATTGCGGCTGGAGGTGACCTTTTTTATGTTGTTGTTATTGTGTTGTAATCGTTAGAACTGTTGTCTGCATGTTGTTGCTATTGCTATATCGAGAAAGAGAGGGATGGAGCAGTGGTATGCAGGAGTGCTCTCTAATCCCTTCCAAAAACTGTGGGATGCTCCAGGGGTTGCTGGAAGAATGCTTCAGTGCCCTTTATGAACATCTTATCTAATTAGCATCCTCCTACACCTTCCACGTCTTTGGACATCAGAGCTGTGTTATGGACCAAGTAACCATCAGATAAGCAGCAATGCAAAGATCAGAGTAAATATTTAAGGTTTGCTGCAGAGTCTGTCTTACTGGGAGCAGAGAGAAAAGTCTGCACTGACTTTTTGAACTTAGTCAAAATATGACTCTTTCTGGTAGGTCGCTGGGGATACCAGCCTGACTTCTGCCTTTCATGAGGCCCAGGGGTCCCTAAGTGCCCATTTGTAGTCTTGGTTTAATCTTGGGTTTCTGCTCTTTTATGTGGGGCTTTATGTGGGTGTCATCTGTTTTGATAGGCTTCGCTCCATAAGGTGAGCTTATGAGCTCTGCAAAAATCTCAGCTTCTGTTTTTAGTACTCTTTGGCTCCTCCGTTTGTCATTTTTGTTTATCTCTTTAGTCATGTGACTTTTTTTCTTTCCTTCCTTGGTGCGGCCTGATGAAAACAAGTAAACATTTTCTGACAAGTTTAAGCCCAGAGTTTATAGCTTGTGCTGTTTCTGATTATTCTATATTTGTTTAAAGTCAACACTGTGTAGGAGCCCTGTTTTGCAAGATGATTAAGACGTTAAGGCTGCAAGGTTTTCACCTTTTGTGTGCACAAAGACAGAAAGGCCAAAACAACCGGAGTCCAGGCTCAAGGTCTGCAGTTTAGTTGGGGAGTTGACCCTTCCAACATAGATGAAGCTAAGTTGCCAAATACATCAAGCTCTTATTTGGCTGTAATAATATTAGCGAGGAATTACTTTATACTAGCCGCTGTCTTTTATGCATGTTTGTAAGACAGCCACTTCCGACAAAGGACCAGGGTCCAGGAAAGGACCCAGACCTGTCAGGAAGGATGTGTCCTGCCACAGCTGGGGCCCTGGAGAACTGAAGGGAGTGGATGCGACACACTCCCTTCACACTGTGCTTGCTTCTGTGGGTGATGGTGGTCTTGTCTGGGGAAGAGGCCCATAAAGAGAAAGGGGAACTTGGAAAAATCCTCACCTATTTTAATTGACAATCTTGGTCTCACAGAGTGATCTTGGGTTAGCCTCTGTTTCATGCAAATCCTTTCCATCCATCCTCTCCTGATTAGGAAGAAACCTGATGAGGAAGGGCTAGATCTGGGATTACCAATAAGCATTCCTTTCATTACCAGTCCATCAGAGAGGAGGGGGTTGTGCTTTACAAAAGAACAATGTAGGATGTACTACATGACACAGTGATATTTTTCTTCTCATGGAATAATAATGATTTTTTTCTTTTCTTTACTCAATGAACTGCTTTATGTGTTGGTTCAAAAACTGATAATTGTTTTGTGGTCTCAGTGGGTCTAGGGATGGGGGTAGAAAACTTGCCTTCAAATGTTAGAAGTATAATCCATTGCATATCCACAGAAGAGAATATATAATTTATGTAACATATATTTTTTATGGACTGGGGATGGAACCCAGGGGCATTCTACCACTAAGCTACACCCTCAGCAGCCCTATATGTTTGTTTGCTTTGAAACAGGGTCTTGCTAAGTTGCTGAGGGTTTCGCTAAATTGCTTGCTGAGGCTGGTCTTGAACCTGCTACCCTCCTGTCTCGGCCTCCCAAGTACTAGGATTACAGACATGTGTCATCAGACTTGGTTGTAACATATATCAAATTACTATTTAAATACCAACTCCAGTTAGACTAACTTACAGTCTTCAAAGTACACTTACTCCCCTACTTTTAAGCCTTTTCTCCAGTTTCCTTTTTCTATCCAATCTCACAAATCCAGCTCACGTTTTCCTCCTCTATTGATTCTTCCTATAAGTGTATAAATTGGTGTTCCTTCAGCTCTAAATATCTTTTCCTGAGTGTGTTCCAATTTTTTGATTTCCTTCTTGAAATGCGATGCTCAAATTTAAACAGTATATCAGATGTGGTCAAATACATGTTAACTAAAAATAAAACAGAATAATTATTACCCAATTTTCAATATCATGTTTCTATTGATGCCATTGAAGATGGCAGCCAACCCACAATGCTCCTTGCTCCTAAAACCTTCTGGAATTTTCCTCTTTAGCTGCTGCTCAGCCAACATTCCCATCCCCAGCCCGTTTGTGTACTTGACTGTTTAGATCTGAGTGTAGGAATTTACATTTGTCTTTGGAAAGATAATAATATCTTGTAAGATTCAGCTCATCACCCTAGCTTGTTCAGACACATTTGAAACTGGATTATAAAAAATTAATTTCCTTTTCAGCCTAACATCATCCATGCATTTGATGAGCATGCTTGGGAATTTATAAGAATGTTGATAAAGACATAACTGAAGACACACTCCAGTTCAAGCTGTGCTGATGCCAGTGGGCTCCAGTCCCAAAACTAACTGAGGCCCAGGGCAGCCCAAGGAGCACTGAGTCTGGCTCCTGACTTATACCTCAGTGCCTTCCCCACACAAGCCCTCTGCTCTCCGCCCTGACCATCTCTCCTGTCCTCTCCTCCCACCCTTCACTCGTGTAAAGGCCTGCAACACCTCCCCTCTGTGCTGTACCCCTCTTTTGTGGACAACTATATGACTCAAACCCTCACTAATATCACACATTCCCTGATCACTCCTTTTGGCTTTTAGTATTCTCAGTACTAAAATACTGATTACACTTATAGTGGTTAATGTTGCCTGACCCTTTAATATGTACTGGACTATGCTGAATGTATTATACACATGATTTCATTTATCTTCATAGGAATTCAATGCACTGCTTACAGTCACTGCCTGCTCCATTTTATAAATGAGGAATCTTAGACTTGGGGATTCAGTCACTTTTCAAGTTCACCTGGAGGACCAAGGCTTGATTATAGGTCTTTCTGATGATAAAACTCGTGCTTTTCCTAAGCCTTCCCCTTTGGGTTGTAAAGTCCATCGGTTGGTTGGTTGTTAAAAATCTGGGGGATGTCATGAAAGTTTCAGGCAGTGTAGCTTTCTGGGAACCTTTCACCAAGTTAACACTAATGGATTTGATACAGACAAGGGGAAAAAAATCAATCTTCCCTTTGGACATATTTTTTTTTCTTAGAAGTTTGATCTTTTTCTTTCAATCAAGTCAAAAGGATTTTAGACATTGGGGGGGTCTTTGTTCTTTTCCTAAAAGTAAAATTGATGAAGTTAATGGGGTGAGCCTATTGAATGAGAAGAATCTAATTAAGGGGCTAATTTTTCCTTGCATATCACCTCCCCTTATTTTGGCTCTCTGTGCACATTTTACTTTAAGGCATTTACAATTAACATTTGACAAACTTGATGTCTAAGATATTGAGGAGTGATGCTGGGATCTGACATGCCTGGATTTTTATTGTTACTCTATGATCAGTTGCCAGGTTGAACCATATTTCTTCATAACCTGTCATTTGCAGGGGGATGTAGTTATTGCCTATGCTACTTGCATATGCAGGGCCTACCAGTGGTCCAGATTTCCCAGGGTGCCTAGGAAAATGATGACTCCTCCCTTGCTCTTCAGCTCCAACTCTTTGGCTTATCTTGGTCTCAAAGCACACATTCCTGGAAGGGTTATTCTAAGTGATTTGCATCTACCTGACTGAGAACTCTTCTGAAGGACAAAAAAAAAAAAAAAAAGAGTAGCATGAAAAGTCACCAAAAATGGACAAGGGGATCCAGAACTGGGAATCTTGGGGCACAGAAGACAAAAATCACCCACCTTATAGTACTGATCAAGGTGGAACTTTTCACCCTTAGGATGCTTAGGTCTATAATAGGGGAATGAGTCATCATGCTCCAATGGAATGGGGGATGGTGGTTCTTTGAATTACTTTTCCACTATTGTGTAATAAATCGCTATCAACTTAATGGCTTAAAACAATACCTGCTAAGTATTCCATAGTGTTGAAGGTCTGAAGTCAGGGTGTGCTTGGCTAGGTTCTTTGCTTAAGGTCTCCCGGGGTGAGGGGTGTCCAGTGGCGAGGCATTGATTGGCTGGGCTAATCTCTTCTCTGCAGGCTTTGCTAAAGAATCCCCTTCTGAGATATGCAAGGTCCTTAGCAGAATCTGTCCCTTTCTATTGTGGGTCTGAAGACTTCATTTCCTTGCTGGCCATCAGGGGATTGCTCTCAGCTCCCGAAGCTTGTTCACATCTCATGTTGCTTCCTCTGTCTTCAAAGCAGTACTGGTGCACTGAGTCCTTCTTATATTTCTATCTCTCTGACTTTCCCTATACTTTTCTCTCAGCAGTTAAAGAGAGAGCTATGCTTTAAAATGCTAATGTGAGCCGGGCGTGGTGGCACATGCTTGTAATCCCAGTACTTTGGGAGGCGGAGACCTGAGGATCCGGGTTTGCAGCCAGCCTCAGATCTTTCTCTCTCTCTCTCTCTCTCTGTCTTTCCCTGTCTCTCTCTCTCTCTCTCTCTCTCTCTCTCTCTACTTAGTGAGGCCCTCCGCAACTTCGTGAGACCCGGTTTCAAAATAAAGCATAAAAAATAGGGCCAGGGGCATAGCGCGGAGGTAGAATGCCCCTGCGTTCAATCCCTGGTACCGCAAAAAAAAAAAAAAAAAAAAAATGCTAATGTGATTATATTAGACCTTTCCAGAAAATTTCCAAATTTTAAGGTCAACTGACAGCCTGGTGTGGTAGTGCATGCCTATAATTCCAGTACTTGGCAGACTGAGACAGAAGGATCACAGGCTCAAGGCCAGCCTCAACTTAGTGAGACCCTCAAGAACTTAGAAAGACCCTGTCTCAAAATAAAATAATAAAATAAGGCTGGGGTGTAGCTCAGAGGTAGAAAGCCCCTCCCATCCCCAGTAACAAATATAAAAAATAAAAAACAAAAATAAAAAATAAAAAAATAAAATTGGGAATTTAATTACAACTTCAAAATCTCTTTATAGCAGTGCCTAGTTTACTATTTGAATAATTAAGAGATAGGAATTTTTTGGGGGGGTAGAGGAGGTTCTTTAAAATTTTGTCAATCACACTCCTCTTAGTCACTTCTGGGCCCAGCACAGAACATCCTAACCTCTCTGTTGTGCCTGCATTCACCTAGAAAATGAAGAATTAATATAACAGCTGCTTGTAGAGCTCTAGAATCCAGTCAATTGTCTTTCTCATGGTTTCTTCACAGTTCATTTGTAAACAACCAGTTCATTGTCCACTTAATTTTTCCCTTTAAGACAACTATAGAGCAGTTGGATTTATCCTATGTGATTTAGTTCCTTAGGACCATTCTGTTGACAAGGAATATGTTCGTACATCGATAGAGTTGCTTCATGATGTATTTGAGAGGCTTCCGTGCATGTCTCTGATTTGCATCTATTAACACCGAACTCCTTCCTGGAGAATATCTCATAAATGGCAGCTCAGACTATTTTCTCAAGTTTCCAGCTTCCCGCAGCTCCATAAAGGAAGTCCTTCCACTATAGTCAGATGCAGCTATTACAGTAATCTTACTCAAACCGAACCAAATATGCTCCCTGTTTGGTCTCAGTTCTGACACTACATAGAAAAGACCAAACAGCTCTTTTCCTCCTCTTCCTCTTCCTCCTCCTGCTCCTGCTCCTCCTTCCACTCATATCTTCTGTTTTGCTATTTTTTCCTTTGCCGGAATGTGGCATAAGCTTTAGTCAGCTGAGTTTTAGACCACTCTCATGACCACTTTTCATGGCCACTCTCTCAAGCAAAAATAAATCCTGCCCTTCTTAGACATTTCCGTCCTCCACAATGTGCCCTTGACATTCTTTTAGTGCATATTTCAGACGGAGAACTGTGCAGACTGGGCGTCATGGCGATAGTCGCTGATGCAGGTCACACACACTCAGAAACCTGCTCAGTGTGCCGAGGGTTTTCTGTTCATCTTTCAGAACTGAGCATGCTGTGGATTGAGGGGAGGCTGTGAGGAACACACCCAGATGATATGTCCAGTGTGTGGACCATGTGAGGATCCAATATCTGCCCATGCAGTGGCATTGTGAGAGGACAGAAAACCAGGGATCCTCATCAGGAAGAAGCACAAACCTACATATTTGTATAGAATGCAGTGAATGGTTAACTGAACCAGAGGCCTAGGTGATCTGGGAAATTTCAGTGCCTATTTGCATGACAAGCAGGCCTTGAAATATATGCATGTATAGCATTTTGTGTATTCTTAATTTCCTGTAGGTATTGTGAATGACATGCATTTCAGATATACTGAGGACTGGGGAGATGGGGTGGTGATGGGGGAGCCATCCAATGATATCCCATGTATCAGCAGCTGTCAGCCCAAGTCATTATGAGCTTTGAGAAGGGAGTAGAATTGTCCTAGCACCCTGCTGGACATCCTGTAGGAAATGCAACGACTTCCCTAAGATTTCTGTGAATTCCTGGTTCTATCTCTGAACCCTCATCCTTCTTCAATTTCATTTCCCCTGACTGTGAACATCCCACGCCTTCTCCTCAGAGCTTATCTAGCTCTAGAAATCAATACTTTCCCCCAAACCATCTACACAAAGCATTTGAAAATGTAGCAAGTTTTATGCAGGCAATGGGGAGGAGAGAATATGATTTACAGCCACGTTAATAATTCTAACTGAGCCGGGCGTGGTGGCGCACGCTTGTAATCCCAGTACTTTGTGAGGCAGAGACCGAAGGATCCGGGTTTGCGGCCAGCCTCAGCTCTCTCTCTTTCTGTCTCTCTCTGTCTCTGTCTCTGTCTCTGTCTCTGTCTCTCTCTCTCCTTAGTGAGGCCCTCCGCAACTTCGTGAGACCCGGTTTCAAAATAAAGTATAAAAAATAGGGCCGGGGGCGTAGCACGGAGGTAGAACGCCCCTTTGTTCAATCCCCGGTACCGCAAAAAAAAAAAAAAATTCTAACTGGGGTATTACCTCTCCCTGTTCTTAAGTGCCCTTCACTTACCCTGCCACTGAGAATTTCTTACTGCCCACTTTCCTGTGTAGCCATTCCTGCCATATTTATTTGCCCATTCCCTTTCTCGTCTCATCTCCTCTCCCCCTTTTTCCCCCTAAGTTCCCCAATTCCTTTTCCTTTGTTAGGTAAAACTATTCAGCCAACAATTTGATCCACTGTTATTTTCTAAACCATGGATTCAATAGCTCTATTCAAAGGAGCTTTCCTAAACATGGTTCTGCATCATAAAAATGAACCTAAACACAGATGATTCCCTCCAGGAACTCTTTTAAAAAACTATTTTTACCTGCTACATATTATTTATTACCAGGAGGGAATTCATTGCAAAATTGGGTTGGTATTGATGGTGTAGTTGTTGCTAGATTGTTCTTCCCTTATAGTATGAGCTCTCTCAGGGCTGAAACTCTCCCTCTGAGCTACGTACTCAGCTATTTGTTGTTGTTGTTGTTCTGTTTTTAAACAGGGTCTCTCTAGGTTTCTGCATGTCTTGCTAAATTGCTGAGGCTGGCCTCAAACCCATGATCCTCCTGTCTCAGCCTCCCAAGTACTGGGATTACTGGAGTGCACTACCACACCTGCCTGAAACCTCTTCATCATTAACTGTGCACATACAGCTCCTCACAGCTCATCAGCACAGAGGAGATGCTCAGAATATGTTAAAAATGATTTGGCCAGTGTTCTCTTTCTTGACCTGCATGGGGGTTATATGTGTTTGTTCAGTTCATGATAACTAATTGAACTGTGCACTTGTAAGATTTGTGTACTCTTCAGGGTATGTCTTCTATTTCAATTCTTATGCTTTTCAAGAAGTACACAAGATGACCTGACACAGTGACACAAGAAGTCATTAAGTGACAGACTTGAGTCTAGGGACTCCCAGTGAGGAGCTTTCCCCCATTATAGAGCTGCTTCTCCTAAGACTGTAGTGGGTTGGCGACTTCTCTAGAGATGTGAGGCTCTGTGTAACAGAATCAGAGACTGTGCTGCCTTCTTATGACTCTCCCCTAAATGTACCCATATCACGGCCTGCCCCTCAGAGCCCCAGAACCTGGCACACTGCTCACCTCTGGTTCTTCAGGTGAGTGGCATTCATTTGATTTTTTTTCTCAAAAGTATTTTTATGGTTTGGATATGAAATGTTCTCCAGAAAAACTCATGTGTTGGCAATGTAGCAAGGTTCAGAGCCTTGCCTTCTCCAGGGAGATGTCCTTCCACCTCACCTTGTAAGTAGGGCCAATTACATGTGGGCGGGTACCACTTATTCTTGACTGTGTGGCCTCTGGCTTGGTTCCCACCATGGTATGGGATGTCCCCAGAAAAGCTCATGGGTTGGCAAGGCATCAAGTTTCAGAGGTGGGGTATGCCTGAGGAGGTAGGTCACCAGGAGTCTGGCCTTGAGGACTGGATCTGTCCCTGGCCCTCTCCTCTACCCCTGTCATTCCCCTCTCTACTGCCACGAGCAGTCTTCTTCTGCCACACCCTGCCGCCATGATGCTTCCATCTTGGAGCTGGCAGACCATGACCATGGACCGAACCTCTGAAACCCCAAGCCAAATAAACCTTTCCTCCTCTAAGTTGTTCTTGTTACTATTATTTTGGTAGGAGTTTACTCCACCTCTCTCCAAGTTATGGGAGGGAGGGCTTAGAGCTGCTGGTCAGGGGCATCAGGTGTTAGAACAGGATGCCATTTCCTGAGGCTGAGGCTGCTGTCTGCTCCCCCTCACACAAGTTCCCAACTTTGGCTGCTCTTGAATCACCCATGGAGCTTTCCCAGCTATAGAGCCCTAGGGCTCCATCCTTCTCTTCCAAGAGCTTCTACTCTAATTGGTTTGGACAAACAGATTTTAAGAGCTCCCTGGTGATTCTTATGTGCAGCCCAGGCGGGCAGCCACTGATCCTGATTTAATCACTCAGCAGGACCTGCTGAACAATGAGGAGCTCGGCAGGAAACGGGAAGTCAGATGCTGAGAAGTTGCATTTGAATTTTATCTCTTCTTGGGGTGAATCCATCTGCTGAGCTTGTGTTACAGCTTGGATCTGGAATGTTCCCCAAAGTCTCATGTGTCCCTAGTGCAGCAATGTCCAGGGGTGGGGCTTTTGGGAAATTATTGGATCATGAGGGCTCTGACCTCATCAATAGATTAATGCATTGATCGCTGAATGGACTACTGGGAGGTGGTGGAATTTGTAGGCAATTGGGCATGGTTGCAGAAGGTAGGCTGAGGGTGTGCCCCTGGGTATATGTTGACCCTGGTCCCTTTCCTTCTCCCTTCCCCTCTCTCTTTCTCTCCCCCTTCTTCCCCTCCCCAGCCTCTGCAAGATAAGCAGCTTCCCTTCATCATGCCCTTCCACCATGATGTTCTGCTCACCTCAGATGCAAAGCAATAGAGCTAGCTGGCTATGGACTGACAACTCTGAAACCATGAAGTCAAATAAGTCTTTCATCTGTTAAGTTGTTATCATCAGGTACTTTGGTCCCAGCCATGAAATGCTCATTAACACAACCCTTTGGAGAGTCAGAGGTTCTTGCTGTATCATGTACTGATGGGTAACTGATTCCCCATGTCATGTAGAATCCTCACCCATGGACCCAATTGGGCTGAATAGCTTATGGCAGAGAAGATCCCTTTAGATGCACAAATGGGTCCTCGTTTTATTTTATTTTTTGGATACTTTTGTTTAAGTTGCTTCAAGTTATGTTTTGGTTAGTCTAGGGGTGAGCTGGGCAGGAAGCTTAGTCCCCCTGGTCCGGGAAAGGGAAGGAAGATGTGAGAGACAAGGAGGCAGAAGGAAGGCGATTCAGCTGCACAGAAGAGTCATGGTGACACCTCAAAGAACAAAATACAAAAGACAAGGAAAGTAAAGCATGATTTAGGCAACTGGCAGCAGTATAAACTTTAACCTAGCCAAGTCAGAGCCCACACAGTCATGAATAAGTGGTTTCTGTCCATATGTAATTGGCCCTACTTATGAGGTGTGTGTGAACATTTCCCAGGAGAGGGAGAGAGTGTAAACAGAGATCAGGGTAGGGGCACCAAGTTAGAGTGGAACTGGCAGGCTGGGAGGGGGAACTGTGTAGAAATTGTGGATTCAGGAGGTGAGACAGAAGGGCCAAGCAAGGGGGCCCACGAGTGGATGGCCAGGGCTTACTTGGCACTCTAAGTCAGGTATCAACATAAGGCCCCAGGAACTGGGGCCAACATTCCATGTCTAACATTGGGAACCTGGCAATTCTGAGACCCATGCCATCCTGCAACTGCTGATAACCATGAGGTGTCTGACAAGAGTGGCTTGCAAGCGAAGCCAGAACGGGGCCTGCTGCGGAGGCCACCAGCAGGACCAACGGCAGCTGGAGAGGGCACCGGAGGGTGAGAGCGGTGCTGCGGGGGTGTAGACGAGGCCTGAGATTTCCTTCATCAGCTCTCGGGCGTGCACTGAGTTAGCTCCTTTCTTCCTTCCTTCACCTCATCTTCTAGTTATTAAGTGGGTTGTCTGTCACCTAGACTGGACTGCTTCTTGGCCGGCGATGTCTGTCTCAGTGTTGGAAATGTAATTCCTTTGCTCATGGGATACATGTCAGGTGTCAGCCTTCATAAGCTGATCACTTGCCTCCAGTCGTCATTGAAGACTTGTCAGGAAAGATTGAAGCACTTGTCTGTGGGTTTCTGGGGCAAGTGTTTAGACTTGTCACTGACCTGCTCCTTCAAACCTTCACCCTCCCTCGCAGCCCATTCCCATATGGTTCATGATGGTCCACGTGGACTCTCTCTTTTCTCTCCTTCCTCTTCCCTGCCATGCTCATCCATACTTTGGAGGAACTATCCTTTTACTTCCAAGACCAGACTCTAAACACCTCTTCTGAGAAGCCATTCCATGTTCTCTGAATCGGGATTGCCTTTCTCTCCTACTTTTTCCCAGGATAGACCATAGCTTCATCAGGATGCTGGTTACAAGCTGTTCTGAGACCAACATTTAATGAGCATTTACCATGTTTCTAAAGTAACCATTAGTATAATTGGTGTTACGGTGTTGCTAATGTTAGTTACACTGTGCTAAGTTATTGACCATCTAGTTATCTCATTTATTACACTCAGCGATTCTACCCAGGGGGCACTGTTACTAGACCTATTTTACAAATGAGGAAAGTGGGTTTTAGAGAGTAAGTGGGTGCAGATATGGCATATCAACCAAGGTGCTATACCGGGAGATCATAGAAGATAGGAGTGTGTTTCTATAAGACTCATGAGCACCTTTTTGTATCCACTAGAATGCCTAGAATGACTGTTTTCTAGTGACATTATGACCCTGTTCCTGAATATACATAGTGTTTATTGGATTGTTTCCTTTGACTTATGTAAATGGAAAACACGTAGATTAGAAAAATGCGGTGGTAAATGTCTCCAGTGAAAAGGGCTCAAATGATTTGCTTGTTTAAACTTACAATGTATAGTTACTATCACTGTTTATTTTAGGTACGCAGTACATTTTACAGCTGCCTCCCGCTAGGGTAAATGGAAATGAGCAAACATTTTTGGGGGGTACTTTTGTGTTTGAATCACGCCAAAAGAGCATGTCACCTCCATCTGGCAGCCCAATCTTGTGCGATCTCACTAAAGGAAAACCAGGCTGGACAGTGGACATAATCTGTTCCAAACAGAAACTGAAGCCCACCATAGGTAGGATGCAGGCAGGCTCAGGATTCCCCAGCTAGTTTCTCTGACTTGGTCATCCTAGAAAGGGACTTAAGAAATACAAAGTTGCTCCAAAGCATGGATGTACCCTGAGGTGTGGGGATGGGGAAGGATCCTGCTTGCCTGTGTCTAAAGTGTGGTAATGATGAGGTAGGATAAATGAGATAAAATTTTTAGGTAGAAAGGAGACAATGGGAAGAAAACAATATAGTTTTAAAACTGAGTTTGTATTGTGTGCCAGGCAATGTTCTAAATGTTATCACACTAAAGGCATTACATGGACTATCTTATTTATATTTCACAACAACCAGGTGAGATGGATTCTCCTACTCTCTTTTTATAGAGGAGAAAAATGAAGCACAGAAAGGTCCTACATTTGGACCTGTCAGTCCAATGCCATATCAACCCATATCACCCAGCTCAGCTCTTCTTAACCCTACCTGCATGGTGGAATTACTCAAGGGGATTTTAAAGGTACCAGTGACCAGGCATCGCCAGCCAGGAATTCTGATGTAGCTATCCTGAAGAAAGGCATAGACACCAATCCTTTTCCCCACTCCTCAGGTGAAGCTGACTGAGGACTATGGAGAGCAGGCATCCTGCGCTCTTGTGTTGAATCTCAATCAGGGGGACCCAACCTTGACGGCGCTAAGTGAAATGTGCCTGAGTGCCCTTCAAAGCTAAGCACTTCACACACAGAGAAAATTCTCAGTCCAGTAACTATTTTTGCCATTGGGTATTTATTAAGCTAATATTTCTCCAGGGTCCTCTCTATTCATACCGCTGACCAGAGTAATAAATATGTACAGAGCCTCTCCAAGGAGGGCAGGATGGGAAGGTTGGGGGCAGATGATGGGATTGTGCAGGTGGGCTGCTACAGTGGAAAGAAGGAGTTTATCACTGAAAATGTTTAGAATTGCCAGGGCATGGTGATAATAAAAAGCAGATGGGCTGTTAGTTGATTTTATTATTAACAAAATTATCTACAAACAATGCACCCCCTTATTGCTGGTGCCCACGAAGACCTCTCCCATCCTGCCCCTTTGTATGTTACTGTGGCTGTTCTTAAATATATAGTTATGGTGATAAATGTGTACATATAACTAGAAAAATGAAACTATTTATAACTATGTATAAATAATATATTCTATATATGGTAACATCACATTTACATATAAGTCATTTGTATGTTTATAATTTTATTTATGCACTTAAATTAATAGATGAAGAAAGTTAATAGAAACAAGAATATTTCTCACAGCAACATTTTGGGAAAAGTGTCAATATCTGCATTTTTTTCAGATGACAAACAGGAGAAAGAAAAAAGGAGTCAAGGCACAGGACATTAAAGGCCTTTTCCCAGAATCACCCAACTAGAAAGTAGTTGAGCCAGAACTTGGCCCATGTGGCATTGAGGTAGGATAGAAGAAATATCAGGCAGGAAGGAGACATTGGGAAGAAAAAATATAGTTTTAAAATTTTGAAAATTCATAATCTAACTCCACCCTATAAGGTGTGTTCTGTCTCAGGCAGAAGCCTTAATGAGCCCACACCCTTAATCACAATGGCCTCTCTCCCCACCTGAGATTCCTGAGATGCTTAGTTACCAAAGGATCCATTGGGAGGGACAAGGTCAGACACCACCCAGCCATCACCCATCAAGAACTGTTCAACCCCACCTACCCCCTCATGGGGGCCCTATAATACAACTGAGAAAGCTGCAAACTCTCTCTTGATTGTTTGGATGAACGGAAGCATGCAGAGAGACTCACTCTCCCCTCTTGAGATGGCCCACGTCTCCCCTGAACCTGTATCCCCACTTTTCTTGAATTAAACCTTTGCCTTTTCTCTGAGGGCACATGTTGAAATTCTTTTCATCATGGAGGCCAAGAACCCGCAGAATTCTCATATCTCCCCATGACAGTATGCGTGTGATACTGTGTTCTCAGTTCAGTGCCCTTGCTTCTTTAGCCTCTCCACTGGTCTCATTGGCTCTTCCCATCCTGTCTTCAGATGTCAGATGTCTGTCAATAATGCAAGGAACTCACTGGACCCCTATTTAGCCCTGTGACCTGAGCACTCCTTCCTGGTTCAGCTCCTTGCTCATCACGTCAGGAATTGAATACTTCCACCTGCCCTTCCATCTGCAGCCGCTCTCGGCATCCACCCGTCTCCCACACTGAGCTCCTGCTTTCCTCTTGGAATTGTTTTACTGCCTCCTCAGGCAGGGACATGGTGGCTGCAGGGCACACAGAGTTGGCCTCTGAGCTGACTCTCCAAATCCCCTTCGCTCTCAGTGCTTCTTTGCTTGCCACCGTCTTAAATCCTGACAAAAAGGTTGATGGTATCTGGAGGAATTTGAATCTAGTGACTGTGTGACCTTGGCAAGGTCAGCAAACCTCTCTCCTAGATCCTTTCATTTGTTAAATGGGAGCAATGAATGTTAAGACTCTGGAGGAGGGAGAGGGGTGTTCAGAGTTAAAACGTTAAAATGAGCCTACATGGTGGTACACACTTGTAATCCCAGTACTTGGGAGCCTCAGACAGGAGGATCGCAGGTTCGCGGCCAGCCTCAGCTACTTAGTGAGAACCTGTTTCAAAATACAAAAATAAAATAGGGCTGGGGGTGTAGCTCAGAGGTAGAATGCCCTGGTTTCAATCTCCAGCACCAAAAAAACCCCCCAAAAACCAAAAAAACAAAAACAATAACAAAAACCTAACCAGCCAAAGAAGTTAAAATGATCACTGAGGACTGATTTGTGCCCACCTCCACTAGGTATGTTGAAGCTCTCCCTCCCATGTGCCTGTGTTTGGAGCTAGGGCCTTTAAAGGAGTAAAATTAAATGAGGTCGGAAGGGTGGAGCCTAATCCACTTTAGCCAATAGCCTTAGAGGAAGCGACAGTAGGGGAGGCAGGTACAAAAGAGAAAAGGCCAAGTTAGGATGCAGTGAGAAGCCGGCCAGTTGCAAGCCAAGAACAGGGGCGCAAGGAGAAATGAAAACTGCTGCCCCCTGATCTCAGACTTCCAGCCCCTCAGCTGTGAGAAGACAAGTGTCTTGTTGTTTTAAGCCACCCAGTCAGTGCTTCCTTTTTCATGGCAGCCCCAGCAAATCGATAGAATCAATTTTGCGTTCCTTACCCTGTTCAAAGGTGATTGTTTCAGTGTGTTCATTCCATTGTGGCCTGGCAGTAGCATGTACATGAGAAACAGTCAAAGCTGGGTATGGCCATTCCCAAACTCTCATTTCATTTTAAGAAAAAGAAAGAAAGGAGGAAAGGAGGAAAGGAAGAAAGGACGAAAGAAAGAAAGAGAGAAAGAGAGAAATAGAGAAAGAGAGAAAGAGAGAGAGAGAGAGGGAGAGAGGAAGGGAGGGAGGGAGGGAGGGAGAGAGAGAGAGGAGTAGAGGGGAGGGGAGGGGAGGAGAGAAGAGGAGAGGAGAGGGAGAAAGATAAACTGGGCATGGTGGTACATGCCTGTAATCCCAGTACTTGGGAGGAAGAGACAGGTGGATTGCAGGTTCAAGGCCAGCCTCAGCAACTTAACAAGGCCCTCAGCAACTTAGTGAGACCTATCTCAAAATAAAATAGCGCTTGGGGTGTAGCTCAGAGGTAGAATGCTCCTGGGTTCAATCTCTAGCACCACAAAACAACAACAAACAAAACAAGCAACAAACAAAAATGATTACCTTAATGTGTATGAAAAGAATTTTTTTTTATCTCTAATGACCCAAACTGTATAAATGTCATCTTTCTGTAAGGAAAAAAAAAAAAAGGTTTTCTCTTTTGTGTTGCACTCCTTGTCTTTGGTATCTTTTAAGTAAGGGGCCTGGTCCTTTAAAAACACTCTGATGTTTGTCCCAGTTTTATTTTTGTTATTAAATTTCTCCGCCTGGCAAGGATCCAAGGTGGAAACTTATGTCATCCTCCTTCTCTTAATTGGACCCAGTATTGAGTGACAGATCAAATGATCTTAAATTAATAACAATGACAAATTGCCCTCAGATGGCACTTGTACATAAAAGGAAACACTTCCATTAAACAAATGTTATGTCATCAAGAAACCCATTAATAGTCCTGCCAGTGATCATAGCTGTATAATTTTTCTCATCACCGTTAATAACCAGCAAAGTTATAATTGCATATGGAGCTTAATTAAAATTTTCTATCCTATTAATGACTGCCCATGCTTCAGATCTCCCATTAAATGGTTTGCAAAATTTAGACCATATTTCTTGAGGTGCCAGTTCTTAGGAGATGTGACAAGGTATGAACAGAGATGAGCTTGCACTATAAAATCTCAATATGCTGCAATTTCTAACCATTGGATATTGGATATGGAATTGCCCTTATACAGTATTTAAGCTAATTCTAGTGTTTCAAGCTGATTTTCATTTTATATCTGTTATATACAATAAGACATAAATGATAGAGAAAAAGTGCCTATCTCCAAAGTAAAGCTTTTACTCAGCTCGTAAACCTATCTCCTAAGTCAATCAGCAATTTTATTTTCCAGCTATCTCCTATCCATTCATAGCCATATTGTGGCACAAACTGGCCATGTGCTCACCCGACCACCTTCTTTTCTTCCTGGACATTCTTCTTCATTACACCTCCCGATCTCTTTCACCTGAGTGGGGCAGGGGCCCTGTGACTTGTTCTTACCAATGTCCATGAGCAGACGCCCTGTTTGTCAGTACAAGTGGAGGTAGTGGAGAATAGGTGAGCCTTCTCCTCACCTGTGCTCCCTCCATCTGCCTTCCACAGGAGGAGGAGTTAGAAGATGAGGCAGTTAGAAGTGGTGGAGCCACTGGTTGGAAGGATCCTGAGTCCCTAAGTCACTGTATGCAGTAGAGATCACCCCATTAAACTAGACTGTGATGGAGTGGGAAATTAACCTTTATTAGTTTCAGCCACTGATATTTTAGGATGATTTTATAGCTCTTAGCCAACTCTAATGCATATAGTTTACCCAATTTCATAGGTAGTTAAACTTTTTATTCTACGTTGCTTACATTTGACATTACTGGACATAGTTTCTATGTACTAGAGTCTTCCATGTGCTATAGAGTTATAATTTTTATACTTGAATAATAGTGCGTATTAGTGATGTGCTAATCTAGATTGTTCTTGTGCTTTCTTCTTTAGGGGATAGCTTCATACATATATTTCTTTTGCATTATGTTACCAAATTGTTCCTTTTTTTACACTCACATGCTGGTTTACATTCCACAAAGCCATTGTAAAAATATGACAGTAATAATCAAACTCTCTAAATTTGAAAATTTATTTGTCCTTTTAAAATTTACTTGACATTAGCTGGGCATAAGTGATATTTTATACATAAACACTATACATACATTCACTTTATGCTTCTTTAATAGCTGGTGAGTTTTGCATTTTCCCTATATGTTTTTTTTTATTACCAATAGCTCCTTTCACATACAGAATTTAATCCTCTTCATTGAGAAGCACACAAACCCTTAATTTCACAGCCGACACAACTGAGAACTGAAGAGATTTGTAAGATGAGATGATGTTAAAAAAATGACTGAATTAGTATGGGATGCAGATTTTCATATTACATGAAATTTTAAAACTTTATATTTTAAATAAATATTATAAATCAATGTATTTCATATAAAAATTTAAGATATTTTATCCTCTTGCTGATTTTGATGGAAAGTCCTATCATTACTGAAAGAAATGTATTTAAAATATGCCAACTTAGTGATGGATTTATCCATATCTTCTTGTGGTTCTATCATTTTTTGTCATATATATATATTTAACTTTAGGTTATCACTTTTTAAAATATGTTTATTGGTACATTATAGTCTCACATCATAGTGTAGTTCATAGTGATAGTGACATACATGCACACAGCACCCAGGGGGCACTCCCCCAGCTCCCTCCCTACTCCCATTTGCCCATACAGGATATTGAGATTGACATTGGTATTCTCACATATGCTTTTAATGCCAATGGAGTGATTCCTTCATTAATTCTCCTCTCCCCCCACCCTTTCTTTAGACCACCTTACTGGCTCCAATGGAGTTGCTCTCCGTTATCTGAAGTCCCTCTGATATTCCGATTACTCCCTAACTTCCACATATGAGAGAAAATATATGACCCTTCACTTTCTATGACTGGCTAATCTCACTTAACATAGTATTCTCCAGGTCCATCCATTTTCCTGCAAATGACATACTTTTGTTCTTTATTGCTGAGTAGAATTCCATGGTGTGTATATTCCATAGTTTTATAATCCATTCATCTATTGATGGGCACCTAAGTTGGTTCCATAATTTGGCTATTGTGAATTGTGCATGTAATACTATAATATTCTGATTTCAGTTCCTTGGGAAAGATACCCAGGAGTGGTATATCTGGATCATATGGTGGATCCATTCCCAATTTTCTGAGGAATCTCCACACTGATCTCCATAGCAGCTGTACTAATTTGTAATCCTAACAACAGTGTAGAAGAGTTCTTATTTCCCCACATCCTCACTAGCATTTATTGTTATTTGACGTATTGATGATTGCTATTCTTATTGGGGTTAAATGGATTTGGATCCATTTGATTTGGATCTCCCTGATTGCTGATGATGTTGAATATTTTTCCATGTATTTCTTGGCCATTTGTATTTCTTCTTTTGGGAAGTGTTTATTTAGTTCAATTACCCATTTCTTGATTGTGTTATTAGTTTTTTTAGTGTTAAGACTTTTAAGTAATTTGTATATTCTAGACATTAGTCCTCTATCAACCAGAGGAGTAGCTGGCCAAGATCTTCTCCCATTCTGTAGGCTTTCTCTTTAGACTCTTGATGGTTCCCTTTGATGAGCAGAAACTTTTTAGTTTAATGCCATCCCATTTATTAATTCTTGTTTTAATTTCCTGAGCTTTGGGGGGGTCTTATTCAGGAAGTTTCTACCCATGCCTTTATATTGGAGTGTTGGACCTATGCCTACCACTAGTAGTTTCAACGTCTCTGGTCTAATTTCCAGGTCTTTTATCCATCTTGAGTTGAATCTTGTGCAGGGTGAGAGATAGGGATTTAATTTCACTTTTCTACACATGGATAACAAGTTATCCCATCTACATTTGTTGAAAAGGTTGTCTTTTCTCCAGCATATGTTTTTAGGACCTTTGTTGAAAATCAATTAGATGTCAGTGTGTGGATTTGTTTCTGTATCTTCTATTCTGTTCTACTGGTCTGTGTAGTACAATTTGAAGTCAGGTATTGTGATGCCTCCTGCAGGGTTCTTATTATTGAGAATTGCTTTGGCTATTCTGGGTCTTTTGTTTCTCCATATGAAATTTAGGACTGATTTTTCTAGGTCTGTGAAGAATGACATTGGTATTTTGTTAGGGATTGCATTGACTCTGTAGATCACATTTGGTAGAATGGCCATTTTGATAATATTCATTCTGCCTATCCAAGAACATGAGAGATCTTTCCATTTTTTAAGATCTTCTTCAATTTCTTTCTTTAGTGTTTTGTAATTTTCATTGTAGCGGTGAGGTCTTTTACCTCCTTGGTAACATTTATTCCCTGGTATTTTATTGTTTTTGAGGTTATTGTAAATGGAATTGTTTTCTGGATTTCTTTTTCAGTGGATTCATGGTTGGCATATAGAACAGCTACTGTTTTTTTTTTTTTTTAGATTGAGTTTGTATCCCACTACTGTGCTGAATTTGTTAATCAGTTCTAGAAGTCTTTTGGTTGAGGCTTTTGGGTCTTCTAAATATAGGATCATGTCTCTGCAAATAGAGATAATTCCAGTTCTTCTTTTCCTATAGGAATTCCTTTGATATTCTTCTCTTGCCTTATCACCCTGGCAAGAGTCTCGAGTACTATACTGAAAAGGAGTGGTAATAGTGGGTATCCTTGTCTTGTTTGATTTTAAAGGGAATTCCCACATGTTTTCTCCATTCAATATGTGGGTTTATTGTATGTTGCCTTTATGATGTTGAGGTAAGTTCCTTCTATTCTGATTTTCTGCAGTTTTTTAAACATAAATGGTGTTGGATTTTATCACTTTTTCAACATTTATTGTGATGACCATGTGACTTTTGTCCTTAGTTTTATTTATATGGTGAATGACATGTATTGATTTGCATATGTTGAACCAGCCTTGCATCCCTGGGATGAAACCAATTGGTCATGGTGTACAATTTCCTTGATATGGTTTTGTTTTGTTTTGTTTGCAGCCCAGGGGCATTCTACCTCCGAGCTCCACCCCCAGCCCTATTTTATATTCTTTATTTTGAAACAGGGTCTCACTAAATTGCGGAGGGCCTCACTAAGTAGCTGAGGCTGGCTGAGAATCCAGATCCTCCAGTCTCAGTCTCCCAAGTACTGGGATTACAAGTGTGAGCCACCATGCCCAGTTCTTGATATAATTTTGAATGTGTATTGCTAGTATTTTGTTTCAAAGTTTTACATTTATGTTCAACAAGTAATATTCATCTGTACAATATATTCATCTGTAATATTCTTTTCTTGAGGGATCTTTATTGGGTTTTGGCATTAAGATGATGCTGGCCTCATAGAAGGAGTTTGGAAGGGTTCCATCTCTTTCAATTTCATGGAATAACTTGTGAAGTGCTGGGTTTAGTTCTGTAAAGGTTTTTGTTGAATTCATTTGGGAATCTGTCTGGACCTGGGCTTTTCTTTGATGGAAGGCTTTTTATTGCTGTTTCTTTCTCTTTGCTTGCCACTGGTTGGTTTAGGTTTTCCATATCCTCTTGGTTCAATTTAGGTTATATGTGTCTAGAAATCTGTTGATTTCTTCTATGTTTTTCAGTTTATTGGAGTATAAATTTTCAAAATAGTTTCTGATGATCCCCTTGATTTCCCCTCTGTCTGTGGTGATATCTTCTTTTTCATTTCTTATTTTAATAATTTGAGTTGATTCTTTCTTTCTTTTGGTTAGGTTGGCTAGGGATTATCAATCTTGTTGATCTTTTCAAAGAACCAGCTTTCTGTTTTGTTGGTCTTTTGTATTTTTTTGGTTCTCTATCTCATTGATTTCTGCTCCAATTTTAATTATTTCCTGCCTTCTACTGGCTTTGGGATTAGTCTGTTCCTATTTCTCAAGGTCCTTGAGGTACGTCATTAGATTTTTATTTGGTGACTTTATGTTTTCCTTGTGTGGGCACTTAGTGCTATAAATTTTCCTTTTTTTTTTCTTGCAGTACCGGGGATTGAACCCAGGGGTGTTCTACCTCCGCACTATACCCCCGACCTTATTTTTTTATACTTTATTTTGAAACCGGGTCTCACGAGGTTGCAGAGGGCCTCACTAAGTAGAGAGAGAGAGAGAGAGAGAGACAGAGAGAGAGAGAGAGAGCTGAGACTGGCCGCGAACCCGGATCCTCCAGTCTCTGCCTCCCAAAGTACTGGGATTACAAGTGTGCGCCACCACACCCGGCTAAATTTTCCTCTTAAAACTGATTTCATAGTGTCCCATAGATTTTGGTATGTTGGGTCTCTATTTTCATTTAATTTTAGGAATTTTTTGATTTCTCTCATTATTTCTTTTATGATCCAGTCTTCATTCAAAACTGTATCATTGCCGGGCATGATGGCGTACGCTTGTAATCCCAGTACTTTGGGAGGTGGAGACCGGAGGATCCGGGTACAAAGCCAGCCTCAGCTCTCTCACTCTCTCTCTCTCTCTCTCTCTACCTAGTGAGGCCCTCCGCAACTTCATGAGACCCGGTTTCAAAATAAAGTATAAAAAAATAGGGCCGGGGGCGTAGCGCGGAGGTAGAATGCCCCTGGGTTCAATCCCCCGGTACCACAAAACAAAAACAAAAACAAAAACAAACAAACAAACAAAAAAACCCCAAAACTGTATCATTCAGTCTCCATGTATTTATGTAATTTCTTTTGGTCTTCCTGTTGTTGATTTCTACTTCCATTTTATTATGATCTTACTAAGTTGATGAGACTGGCCTCCAATCTGTGATCTTCCTATCTCAGCCTATCCAGTACTGTGATTACAGTAATTTAACTTATAAATTAACTGGTTGCTTCACTTCTCTGACTTGTGGTTCTCTAGGATTTTTTTAAGGAGGTTTATATTAAACTCTAAGGCTCCTTCCAGCTATAAACAGCCTATGGTTTTATGACAAAATAGTAGCCTTAAATCCCCTTGGTATTCTTTTTGCTATGGGATTTACCAATGGCAACTCAGTATATCCTGTGGTATTAAGGAAGCATTTCATTACTGTAAAGTTGCTTCTCAGCTTATACATAACACAAAGCCTTAAGGGATGTTGGGTTGAAAGGGTATGTGACCCCACAGCACTCTTTTTCAGGGTTGATTGACATAGAGTCACAATTTCACAAGTTTATGTTAGAACAAGAGCTAATCAGATAGCTCTGTGATGTCTCTTGCTAGGGTTTTACATTGTCACCTGATGAACTACAAATCTGATTGGATTTATATTGCAGGAGTAGAATCCTTTATGCGTTGATAGTCATAGATAACCTATTCTCACTTGGGTTCTCAGGGCAAGATTCTGTAAACCACTGACTTGAGTAATTCCTTCCTGAATAGCAAAGTAAACTCATTAGGAGCCCATGAGAAATTCACTCATTCTGAAGAGGAGATGAATTAGCCAATTCCCTAGATATTTTCAAAGATAACAGGCACTATTAGCCATCAACTCTTAAACATTTTTTTTGTTGTTTTGTTGGCCAGAGGTTCACTTTATGAGGACAGTATAAATAAATAAAAGGTATAAATAGAATTCTTTTTTTATTTGCCTAATTTCAAAAGGAGAAAAATTTTTTCTTTCTTTTTTTGTGGTATTGGAGACTGAACCCAAGGGTATTCCACTTCCCAGCCCCCCCAAGACCTTTTTATTTTTTGTTTTGAAACAGGATCTGGCTAGGTTGCTGAGAGTCTTGCTACTTGCTGAAGCTGTTCTCCAACTTGTGATCCTCCTGTCTCGGCCTCCCAAGTACTAGGATTACAGGTGTGTGCCACCATGCCCAGCTTTAATATGTCTTATTTAATTTGGAAGAAATGTTACTGTAGAAGCAAATATTTGGGGAATTTTTGTATCAGTTTCTTAGAAATGGTCAAAGGCAGGGTGATACATCACATTTTACTTAATATATATATATATATATATATATATATATATATATATATATTGTAATAACCAATCAGCAAAATAGCCTAATAAACATGTAAACTACTAGTAAACTACTGTGCATGATAGACTGGAAAATTACCCCACAAAACACATAACCAATAATGATAAAATGCATAGAGTTTCAAAATCAAAAAGCAAGAATGTCAGGAGGTAAAAACCTCCTGAAGTCACTATTGATAATGTTGTCTTATTGTATTACTAAAGATCGGCACATGCACATTGACATTAGGTTCTTCATAGGATTGCCAAGAATTGCATAGCAGAGAAACTTAGCAGAATACTGAATTATAGAACTCAGTAAAGTCTTGTAATACCCAAGTCCTCATTTCAATTTCAGGGAGGTGGGTAGTAAAGTCACTTTTACCACTGAAAACGTGTCTACTATAGAATCACCTATCATTTACTGCAAAACTGGAGACAGTTTGTAACCCAGGAGAAAGATGTCATGACTCTTCTTGTAGACCAATTGTCTGAGGCTTATTAGTACTTCATTTTCATGTGAAGGGGTACCACACAAGGGTTGCTGCAACTTTAGTGTTCTGTATGATAGTACATTTTGGTGTAAAATGGGCCTTATTTTCTTAATGGATCACTTTTTTTTTGCTTTAGAGAGAAATTTATTGCTTAATATACATTTTATTTTATTTTTATGCTTTTATTGGTGCAGTATAGACTCACATTATAGTGTGGTTCATAGTGATAGGAAAATACATGAACACATTACTTGGAGAGCTTCCCCCTGGCTTCCTCCCCATTCTCCCCTTCACTTCCCCATACAGGAGATTGAGATTGCCATAGGTATTCTCACATATGTACATAATGTCAATTGAAGCTACTTCTTCATTGATTATCCCTCTCCCCACCCTCCACTTCCCCTAGATCACCTCCCTGGCTCCACTGGAGTTTCTCCTCCATTATCTGAAATCCCTCTGGTTTCCCAATTACTCTGTAGCTTCTGCATTCAATAGAAAACATGATCCTTCACTTTCTGTGACTGGCTGATCTCACTTAACACAATGTTTTCCAGGTCTGTCCATTTTCCTACAGATGACATAATTTTGTTCTTCTTTATTGCTGAGTAGGATTCCTTTGTGTGTATATGCCATAATTTTGTAATTCATTCATCTGTTGATGGACACCTAGGTTGGTTCCATAATTTGGCTATTATGAATTGTGCTCCTATAAACATGGATATGCATGTATTACTATAATATTCTGATTTCAGTCCCTTCGGCAAGATACCTAGGAGTGGTACAGCATGGTATTGGTACAAAAACAGACACATAGACCAGTGGAACAGAATAGAAGACACAGAAACAAATCCCCACACTTACAGCCGATTGATTTTCAACAAAGGTACTAAAAACACATGATGGAGAAAAAGCTTTTTCAGCAAATGGTATTGGCAAAACTGGTTGTCCATGTGTAGAAAAATGAAATAAAATATCTACCTCTCACCCTATACAAGAGTCAACTCAAGATGGATCAAAGACCTGGAAATTAGACCAGAGACTTTGAAATTACTAGAGGAGGCATAGGTCCAACACTCCAACATATAGGCACAGGTAGAAACTTCCTCAATAATACCCCCAAAGTTTGGGAAATTAAAACAAGAATTAATAAATAGAATGGTATTAAACTAAAAAGTTTCTGATCATCAAAGGAAACCATCAAGAGTCTAAAGAGAAAGTTTATAGAATGGGAGATCTTTGCCCGCTATTCCTGATAGAGAACTAATATCTAGAATATACAAAGTACTTAAAAGACTTAACACTAAAAAAAAAAAACTAATAACCTCCTCAAGAAATGGGCAATTGAACTAAATAGACACTTCACAAAAGAAGAAATACAAGTGACCAATAAATACATGAAAAAATGTTCAACATCATTAGCAATTAGGGAGATGCAAATCAGAACTACACTGAGATTCCATCTAACCCCAATTAGAATGGCAACCATCAAGAAATCAAACAGCAATAAATGCTGACGAGGGTGCAGGGAAATAGGAACTCTTCTATACTGTTGGTGGGATTGCAAATTATTATAGTCACTATGGAGATTAGTGTGGAGATTCCTCAGAAAACTGGGAATGGATCCACCCTAATGGATAACTTAATTCCAGGGGCTGGGAATATGGGAATGTGGGAACTAAAATAAAGTACTTATCAACTACATTTTATTTTTAACAACTTTATTGAGGTATAATTGATAAACAAACAGTAGCATAAATTTAATGCATAAAATTTGATGAGATGAGTTTTATATATAAAAACACCCATAATACCATCACCACAGCCCAGGTAATGAACACACCTGTCACCTTTAGAGCATCCTTGTGTCTGTGTGAGTGCATGTGTGTGTGTCTGTGTGTTAAGAACTCTTAACATGAGGTCTATCTTTTTTTTTTTGTGTGTGGTACCGGGGATTGAACCCAGGGGCATTCTACCTCCGCGCTACACCCCCGGCCCTATTTTTTTTTATACTTTATTTTGAAACCGGGTCTCACAAAGTTGCAGAGGGCCTCACTAAGGAGAGAGAGAGCGAGAGAGAGAGACAGGGAGAGAGAGAGAGAGAGAGCTGAGGCTGGCTGCGAACCTGGATCCTCCGGTCTCCGCCTCCCAAAGTACTGGGATTACAAGCGTGCGCCACCACGCCCGGCTGAGGTCTATCTTTTAACAAAGTACTGTTTTGCTAAGTATCAGTACCCTAATAAATACATTCGCTATAACTTATTCATAGCATAACTGAAACTTTGTACCCATTGAGAACTATCCATTAACAGTCATCACCAGAGACAGATGGAGAATGCTCATCAAATATCAGGATTTTTGCTAGATGTTTTATATATGTTATTATGTGTAGTCTTTTAACAAGTTTTTTAGCCTAATTTATAAATTAGGAAGCAGAGGCTCAGAAAACAAATTAATTTGACCTAGTTTACACAATGAGCAAATAGTGGAACTGTGGTCTGATACCTGTTTCAAAACCTGTTCTTTTCACATTGTCATCTCCCACAAAAGTTGCAGACATCCTTTTCTGATATTTAGGACAGATACTTTCCAAACACTCTTGCCATCAGTCTGATAGATTTGCCCTGGACCTTGTACCTGGTCTGGCGCTACAACGGACATAACTGCAGAGCATCAAAGAATGGCCTGCATTAAGGTTTAGCACATGCCATGAGTGTCCTGAGAGGTTTTTAGAAATAGAATTTACTATCTCCAGGCTCTCCACATGACAATGCAAGAAAAGGTTGCTTTTCCTCCCTGTCTTCTTTTAAAAAATCAAAGGAATAGAGAACTTAGTGTCCTCAACTAATCCTTTGAAAAGACGACCAATGAGAGGAACATTTAGCTTCCTGGGGATACGATGAAATTTCAAAGCCAGCAATATCTCATTTTATCTCCTCTAATCCCACAGGTCTATCCCACCCAGAAATGCCACTAGAGAGTTCTAATATTTTTGAGAGCAGATTATCAAAGAACATGCAATGAATAAGTCATATTACTAGGAAGTCTTTAGCCAATTTGCTTTTGAGTACAATACTCCAGAGGCAACTCTACAGAGAAGACAGGTGAAAATAAACATCTTGCTCCTATGAGCATAGCACCAGGAGCCCTGCCAGATAATTTATGTGCATAAGTGTCTATAATTACATGTTCATACATATTCATTTACATGCTCCTAATTTTAGAGAACAGAGGAGTGAATAAATTGATTAATAATTTGATTGTATTTGATTCAGCTGGCTCTCCAAGTTCCTTACAAATGTCCCAGTTTAAGTTTCCACTCATAGAATTCAGCCAGAGATTATTGATGTTGGAGTAATTTAGCCATCCATTCATTCAGACATTTCATTTATTCATTCAAAAACTATGCCCCGTTATACCTGGGTACTGTGTTAGGTACAGCAGACACCTAGTTTGATAATGATGGGATCTGCAACTTCTATCCTTGTGGGAAAGATAGTTTGGTCATGAAGTCACTGATTACAGCACAATATGGCCAAGTACTAAAGGTATCCTACACAGGCTGGGGTTTTCAGGATCATTTATCAGAGAGGGAGAAACCTGAGCTTCTTTTTGAGGTAGGGTTAAGATTTATCTTGATGATGAAACATGGAAAGCATTCCAGGTAAGGCACAACAGTAAAGACCCTGGTCCTTTAAATTTCCAGCGATGTTGAACCATTATAAGTAAATGGAGAGTGTGATTGAAATAAAGGTTCCAGTTGTCAGGAGGGGTCCAATGGTAAATGGTCTTTGTGATAAATTAAGGAGTTGTAGTTTATCTCTCCTAAAAACCAGGGTGAGATATGGGAAACTTCTAAGTCTAGGGGTGACACACTAGATTTTCATCTCATGAAGATCACTTGGCTACAGACTCTGGGCAGTAGTTGAATTAGAAAAGCTGTTGGAGAATTTTCACAACAGTGTAGCTCAGAACTTAATTCATTACAGCAGAGACTGTGAGAAGGAGGGTAAGGTTTGATAGATGTGGGGAAGTTACAAAGGGTACAATTTGGGGATATTACGGCAAATAAAGAGGGATATAAGTGTAAAGCAGTTTCCACTTAGGTAATTGGAGGATTGGGATGATATTCATGAGGAAAATATAATGATAAAGTTTTGGAGAGAAATGTGTATTAAATTAATTTGGGGATATGATAATTTCTTTGGTTTGTGTGTATGTGGTACTGGGAATTGAACCCAGGAGCATTCTACCTCTGAGCTACACCCCAGTACTTTTTATTTTTTACTTTGAAACAGGGTCTCACCAGGATGCTGAGGGTCTTGCTAAATCGCTGAGGCTGCTCTGAAACCTGTGATCCTCCTGTCTCAGCCTCCCAAGCACTAGGATTACAGGAGTGACCAGCAGGCCCAGCATGCTATGATAACTTTAAGCCACAGAGCTTGTGTTGAGCTGAAGCTCAGACACACTATCAAACTACTAATAATCAACACACAAAATAGAATGTATTATTTATTTTGGCATAGGGCTGTCTTCTGATCTCTGTTCCTTTGGACATGACTTTGACTCTACTTGTAAGGATGAATGTATCATCCTTCTCTCTCTTCTTCCTCCCTAGACAGGCTGAGACTTCCAGGTTAAGCATCATCACCAATGGGGCTTCTCTCCTTTCACCTTCTCCCTCTGTGGCCCATTTCATTCTCATCGGCAGAGCCTTGGAAGAGCTAGGTCCTGTCTCTTAGTTCTTGTCACACTGGATTGTCATTGTGTGTGTGCATGTCTGTCTCTCCTGACGTCTTCAGTGCTCCCTGAGGGCAGAGGCAATCCTTATCTTAATCATCTTTTAACCTCGACACCTAATAGGGCCTCGCTCCTAAATGGTACCCAATAGATGTTTGTTAAAATATATATTCTGTCAATCAACTCTCATCTTCACTTGAACCCATTTCCTATCTAGCATTCTGTTCTCACATGAAACGGGCCCATAGCTTTCCAAGAGAGGTGAGAGGGAATTACATTATGATTTTGCTCATCTGCCCAGTGGCTCTACCCCTGGGACATGGTGGAGCAGGTGGCACAGAACTCACCCCTGTTTCTCACAGAGAGTAGGAGAGATCCTGAGAGAAACTTAAGGACAGAAAGCTCCTGTTTCCAGTTCCCTGGTGCTCCTTGCTTGGTAGGCACACTTAGTGAAATAACCCTTGGGAGCAGAGGGAGCCAGAAAACTCATGGTTACCATGCAGGACATTGAACTTACAGCTCCGGTGGTAAGCTTCCCCTCATAGAATTTTGGCCTGGAGCCTTAGTGAACTTTCAGTTGGGAGTCCTAGTCTTTCCCATTTCCACCTGGCTGCCCATGAATATCACCTGCAGAGGACCTCACTAAGGCCCCAAAACAAAGCAAATCCATCCGGATCCTAATGTTAGCAATGACTTGTGTGCTTGCAGCGAGTTGTACCTACACAAAGTCAAGACTTGAACACTTTGTGCCTAATGATCAAAGACTTGGAGGTGAGGAGCCCTGGGTCGGATGGCAGCAGGCTCTAACCTTGCCCGTGCGCCCATTTTCACACAGGCCTTGAGTCTGCCTAATCAACCTGTTTTTGTAGTTGGGTTTAGGTTCAAGGGAGGATTAGAACATTAGGCAGCTCTGCCTGCCAGTTTACCACGAAGGGCCTATAAACCTGGGACTGCAGTTGTGAGCTCAATCTGTTTTCTAGGTGGCCTCAGGTTGTGCCTGCTTCTTGTACCTTGGTCTCATGGCTAAGCTTTGCTTCTCATAGTCTCTTCCCTCATTGTAGAGTCAACTCAACGACCTTATTCTCTCTTCTTGTGATAACTGCCATTGTGCCAGCTGCTTCGATGTGCTTTCTACACTCCTGCTTTTGCCTCCATGTTTCCTAAGACTGCACCTTTCTTGACTACTTGTAAAAAGTAACAGTGTTGCACCCCAGGTTAGTGAGAAATCACAGAGATCAAGGGAGACCAGGAGTAAAGATCAAATTGAAGCTGTTTATTTCTTTTAAGCTGGCGGCCAGTGGTCCAGAGTGGGTCTCAAAGAAGACTCCAACAACTGGGCACTGGAGTCAAGGTGAGCAGGGTTTTTAAAGGCATACAGCATTTGTGACTTAAATAGTGATTTAAAAATAGCACATACAGCTTGTCATCGTTACATAAAGGGTTACATACATCATGAATCTATAACCAATCAGCTATTTCCAACTAAATTCTAAGTGGGAGGGAGTTTACTTATCAGCAGAAGCTATAGTAACAGAAGCCAAACATTACGCAGTTAATATTATCTCTGGGTGAAAAGGTTAGTAAAGTTTAAAACTTCTCATTTTGGCAGAACAAACTGTTGTTTGGATTACAAATTTTTCTTTTCCTTGGGTGGAGTTCGTCTTTTCAGCTACTCTTAGCAGAGAAGGGGGGTTCCTATAAAATGGAGTTACTTCTGCTTTTATACTTTGTCTTTACAACAGTGCTCTTGGATCTCTATCTTGGATTCAGTGCGACCTCCTCTTGCCTTCCAGCTCTGAAGATGTCTCACTTTCCCCCAGCCACACCCTGGACAGGCCTGTTCCCCGTGCTCTGACAGTTTCCTCTATCTGCCCTTGGTTGTGATCTCTGCTTGTTGTCTCTTCACTACTGCAGGAGCCTTTAGCAGGCGGAGTAGCAGCCAGTGTCAACACTGACCTCTTTTCTTTAGATATACAATGGCCACCATTTGTTGCTGATTCATATATTACCTTGGCGTTTGTGGAAGGGAGGTATAAAGAAAGAGCAGAGGTATTTGCTTTGGAGGGGAGCCAGGGAAGCCCAGCCTGTCATTTGCCCTTCCTGAGCCTTGCTGGGCAGAGCCAGGCCACTTGGCTTAGGGAAGAATAGAGAACATCCAAATGACAGTCGGAGCCTCTGGAACTGCACTGCCAAGACCCACGTGAGGACAATAGGAAATGGGGAAATCAACGGAGCCAGAGATAAAACAGAGGAGGAGATATTCAGAGGGACAAGCCTGTGGATTAACCCTGCTTGGGGCATATTTGCCATGGCCATGCTGTGAATCAGAGCCTCACAGACTCCCAGAACCTCCCAGCTGGGAAGATTGTAAAACCATGCTAGGGAAGCCCACAGGGGTAAAGTGGGCAACCTAAATTAGTGAATCAGTGGGGACCATCCACAAACAAAAGCATTTCAATCTGAAACACATACAGTTTGGTGGCTGGCAAAAAAGAGACAATCTTTGAAGCTATTATTAATGCTCTTTTATCCATTCACGTTCTATTCACTTTCTGTTAGCTGAGAACTGAAAAACAAAAGAAGTTGGAGTTATGAGTGAGAGGATTAGGGACTGGCTTGAAGAGTCTTCCAGGCAGAGGGGTGAGCTTATTCCAAAATTAAAACAGAAATGAGCCCATTGGAGGAATCAAAACAGCTCAGTGAGGTCGAAGTTTGTTAGGACAGGGGAGAGCCAAGGCCTTGGGGGGGTCATGCAGGCTGTCTCTATGTGGAGGCTCCCAGCCTCCCAGCATGGATAGAAATGCGGCTGAATTTTCTTTCTGCCTGGAGTCCGTGCAATGAACTGTCAATAAGAAATGTAACAGAATTTTCAGTGTGGGGGGGAAAAGCTTCAAATCCTTAATTATAGAACATTAATTTTTATTATGTAGTGGACCCTTTGGGTATTTAGAGATGAGATCAAGGGACCGCACTGAAAATGCTGGAAAAATTAGTTACAGCTGACTGCCTTTTTCATAACTAATTTTAATAAGCAGAGCAGAACTAGCATTCTGAATGAAAAGAAGGCAGTATCATGTCAAGAACAGTTGTTTTGTAAAGAGAAGCATTTTATGACATGGTAACTATATGTGACATAGTAGGACTTATGTGGCCTAAAGTAAAATAGAGATTAGCTGTTGCAGTAGTTGGGTCCTGGTGGGAAACAGATGGCTCACTCTGAAGGCTAATTGGAGAGTTTAATGAAAAGACTATTTATAGAGGTGTGTGCAGGGTGGAGGGAACCCACGAGAGGTGTGGATGTGGTGACATGCAGGGACTAGTGAGGAGTTGGTGCCACCCGCATCCCTTATTGACCATATTTTCTTATTTCCAATACTCATAATGCTCAGGCAGTTAGGGCCTTGATCCCTGACAGACTGCTCCTCCCAGGGCTAGCTAATTCCTAGAGATGCAAAAGACTTCTCTGTGACAGTCCCTTTGATATACAAACCAACCAATGCAGAACCCCCGCCACCAGCCATCTCCTCTATCAAACTCTCACACACTCAGCCAATAGTCTCTGTGTTCTGAATCATCCAGGGTCAGGTACCAGCCAGCTCAGTCCCACCTCATGATCCAGCACCTGCCTTGATTATTCAGACTCTCCCATCCTAAGCTTACTCAGCGCATTCTGCTTTGTCTGTTTCTTTTCACACACACACACACACACACACACACACACACACACAAAAAAAAAAAACAATAAAAGGGCTGGACCTTACTTTCCCCTCCTTCCTCTTCTGCCTCCTCACCAAGCCTGTGGATCCCCATCTGTGGGTACCTGACCTCCCTCTTCCTACTCTGATCTTCTGATGGGACCTCCTAGAGACAAGAGTCAACTGAAAGCAAGGGAGGAATGGAGTGCAGGTGATAGCATCTACAGAGGTAATCTACGCAAGGCATAGAGCAGGACAGAGAAGAGTTGAGAATGGCTCAAGAGGCAGCACGTGGGTGCAGAAGCTGCTCAGCAGTCGACTCTGAATTGCAGCTGTTCGGCCTGTCCCCGCTGCGATAGCACCCAGAGGATTTTGACTGGAGGGTAGATTTGGAATGTGGGGATGCAATAAGAAGAATGAAACTCATTGTCAATTTAGATAACCCCTAATGCTCCCTAGACCACCATTGAAGAGCTAAATGTGTTCTAGAATAGTCATGGACTGCCTAACAATTTTACTGGTATTTCCATCTCTAGTCTTACATATTTCCAATCCACCTTTAATCCTTTAGCTGGTTAACTTTCCAGAATACAAGGCTAGATGATATGACTCACTTTGTCAAAAACCCACCAGGGCTCCCCATTATCTTTAGAAACAGCTGCAGGTTCTCATCCCATCTGGATTTATATACTCAAGCAACATGTTTAACTTCTTCTCCCCCTTCCATTTATGTTCCATGTCCTTGATCATCGAGCTTCTCTCTATTCCTTAAACATATCGAACTTTTCTAGATTTCAGAATTCTGAATTCTTGCACATGCTTGCCCTTCAACCTACTGTTTTCAGTCTTTGCCTGACAAACTCCTTCCCTGACTCAGCTCAAATGCCACCTCTTCTGTGTCCTCCTTATCTCTCCCTTCCTTTAACAGGCAGAATGATACTCTCCCTCTCCTTGCTTCTATAGCACATTGCTCAAAGATGTGCTCAAAGATAGCACATACAGCCCAGCACTACTTCATTAGTCAGGTTTAAATATATAATTAGTGTAATATATATAATACATATATTTGCATTTGCCTTCTCATTCAAATTTTTTTCGTAGCAGTTTTATTTTTATGGAAACTATATTTAATAGACTATGTTTATAGAAGTTTTAGGTTCACAGCAAAATTGTATTCTATTCAAACTTTTGCTCTTGAAATTTATCCATATTGTTTCTCTTGCTCTCTCTTTCTATACACATATATTTATTACAAATGCCATGTATTATTCCATGTGAAAATATACTGTATTCCACTATTTGTGAGTAGATAAATAATACGGTATAGAAGCCTCATGTTAGTCAAATATGTGCATCATATGTTATAGTGCAGACATTTCCACACTATTTGTGAGTAGTTATGGTAGAAATTTCTTCACTCTAACAGATGACATACATACATGTTTCAGTAACATGAATCTTGTATTCTGCTTCTGTTTCAGTTAAATACATGTACAATGAGCTCTTCATGGGGCCAAATTCCATAGAGACACTCTACCATCAACCTGGCATCAACTTTAACTTGTAACCATGGAAGTCCGTGGGTTTCTGTAGGGCTGTTGAACCACTGAAGCTACCTGCACCTATTTTTCTATTGAGAATTTTTTTATTTAGAATAATCTACCTCATTTAGTACTCAGACTCAGGATTGCTCCCCACTTCCCTTCACCCCCCACCCCACTTCACAAGATGGTCATGTTTCTGACCTCAGGGGAAACTTCTGTCTTTTTTCTACATTAGTGGTTCTCAGTCTTGCCTGTCCATTGAAATCACTTTGGGAAATTTAAAAAAAATATGTTCACGGCTAAGTTCCACTGTCAGAGATTCCAATTTAATTGGTTTAGAGGATGGCCTGGGTATTGGGAGTTTTAAAAGCTTTCTATGTGATTCAAAGGATAGCTAGTGGTGATAACTACATTTCTAGGTCTGATATTTCCTTTTCTTCTCTGAATTGCTGCTACATTCTTGTCTCTCCCTCGATATTATATAAAACATTTTGATTTGCATTGTTTCTTATAATGAAGCTCAATATTTCATAATGAGCTCTTCTTTCTCCAACAAAATGGCAACATTTACGTCTTTGAATTCTAGCCATTCCCAGTTCTGTGCATGTAGTAGGTGCTTAATAATTACTCAGAGGATCACAGGGTCCTTTCACAGAGGGACACAGAGTATAGTCTCTTCTTCCTCTCACTGGATCCAGACTCCCATTCTCGAGGTAGTGGCAAGCCAGAAGGTCAAGAAGACAAATTGGTTTTGAGAATGTCAACATGAAGAATGAGAAAACTACTTTTAACAGTTGGAGACCTATTTAAACTCTTAATCCTCTTATTAAACCTGTTTGAAGACAGCCCGGAGAAACCAATGCCAGAGATGCTTCCATTTGCCATCCAGATGTACAAAATAAATAACGGAATTTTAATCAGCTGGAGAAGCAGTGGGTCCCTAACACCTGATGAGAGTCTTTTATTCATTTTCCCCCTTGGGAAAACTAATTACAGCAAACCATTTCATCAAAGTGTCCGGGAGAGTGGCTGTGCTTGGTAGTGCCACTCTTGAAGAGGCTTTACTTAATAAAAGGATTTGACCTTAATTCCACTACATTAAGGTGACAGAAAACAATCGTGAGTGGTTGTCCTAGGGCTGTTGTAATAAATGAGGTTTCAGGATAAGGAAAACATTACTCTTTGGAGAACACTGACCCAATCTTTAAAAGCATCATGTTTGAAGTTGTTAATAATATACCTCTTTAATATTTTATACATATTTGACACTATGCTGGCTAACACATCTATCTATTATCTATCATCTCTCTATCTATCTATCTATCATCTATCATCTATCTATCTCTATCTACCTAATTTTAAATTTTATAGCAATCCTAAAAAGAAGGAAACAATACTCCTTTTCATAAAGTAAATAATCTGAGACTCAGAGAAGTTACTTGCTCAAAATTAAGCAAATGTTCAGTGTTTGAACTGACATAAGAATTCAGGCCTAATTTTCTTCTATTTTCCCAAGTTGTTTTCTATTGTGAAGATTTAAAAAGAAAAAGAAAAAAAAACTAAGACTTTTGACTTTCTTGGGAATAAGCTACACATATAAAATTTGTTTTTGTAAGACACATGATGATAAATAGCAGATTAAAATTCCAGATTAAGACAGTGAGTCAAATGAGCACTGCCCTGGGAAAAAGGTGAGGGAAGGGCTTTTGTGACACCCCCTGTACCCCAGGGACAAGTTGGACTGAGACTGCCTGGTGGAAGGCGACCTCTATCTAACTGGATGCTAATCAGATACTATACTGGGTGCTACTTTGGGTGTTTACAGTAACTGTGACAACTACAACTTGTTTTGGTGATGGCTACTTCAAAGTGCCTGCCACATTTTGTCTCTGTCATCAGCCTTTTGTTTTGTCCCTGTCACTTCTCACCAGGATTACAGCATTAGCCTCCTTCTTGTTTGGCCCTTTGATCTAATTTTCTCCCTCTTCCTCTCTATCCTATGCCAGGGCATCTTCCTTTTTTTTTTTTTTTTTTGCAGTACTGGAGATCGAACCAGGGGCATTCTGCCTCCGAGCTACACCCCCAACCCTATTTTTTATTCTTCATTTTGAAACAGGGTCTCACTAAGTTCTGGAGGGCCTCACGAAGTAGCTGAGACTGGCCTCAAACCTGTGATCCTCCTATCTCAATCTTCCAAGTACTGGGATTACAAGCATGCGCCGCCACGCCCGGCTGGCATCTTCCTTTAATACCACTGTCTTTCTAGGTCACTCACCTGCTTTGGAGCCTTCGCTGGCTCCTCCCACATGGACCTCCTCTGACTCACTGTCACCTGTTCTTTCCTTTCACATGCTGCCTCATCAGTCTCAGTCCCTCCCCCAGGTGGTGTCCTCTGTTCCAGTCTCTCAGACTCACCTCTATGCCCTTATACATTCATTCTTTCCTTCCTAACCCTTTCCTCCTGAAACTCCCTCTCTTCTCTTTCTCCTCTGCACAGAAAAGTTCTACACAGTTCCAACTTCCTCTGCTGCATGAAGGTTTCTTTGCAAGCCTGTCCCTCTCTAGCTATGCCTGCTCTTGAATGTGTTCTTGACATTTCTATCTTCTGTCATTTCCATTGTTCCCATTTAACACAAATGGGAATAAATAGTGACAGTGGTGACAAATATTCCTTAGATAAAGACTATTATTTATTGGTTTATTGAAGTAAACTTCCAGTGTGCATTAGGAACAGGGAGAGGCCAAGAAGAACAAAATTATGTCATTCATAGGAAAATGGATGGAACTAGAGAATATTATGCTAAGTGAGATCAGTCAGTGTCAGAAGTCAAGGGTAGTATGTTTTCTCTCATTTGTGGAAGTTAGAGATAAAATAGGAAATGTGAGGGACTTTAAATAATGCACAGATAGACCTGTAGAGTAGTTGAAGGGGGTGAGGTTTGACAGTTAGGGAGGCCTGGGGAAGGAAACAGTTCAAAGAATACAACAATGTGTGAATGTATTATTACCAATCTCACTAACTCATGTGTGGAGGGAAGAAGGGGGAGCAGGGAGGGCTGTGGAGGGAAATACGTGAAGAGCTGTGTGTGTGTATGTTTTTAACACATGGAACTTCACTATGATGCAAAATTGCAATGCACCGATAAATTATGAAAAAAAACCACCATCAAGATTTCTACATTTTTTTTCCATTCCTTCAATTCAGAAGGGAAAAACACAAGAACACAGTGATTACATGTGGAATAATTTTATTCTGCCAGTCACTATTTCAGAAAAAGCTCCACTTCAAGAGTAGTCAGTACAAAGAAAGGCAACAGAATAGGCTAATCTACTTAATCATTTGGTCAGTCATTCATGTCCTTTGTCTTCCAGATCATGGGGCCAATTGCCCCAGCACCATTTCTTAAATAATTTATCATTTCCACACTGATTCAAAGTAACCCCTTTATAATATACTCACATCTCATTTGTCCTAGGGCATTAACTTTCTGGTTATCAGTAGCTTCCAAACTTGTTTTAATATTTATTAGAAAAAAATCTTTTTTAGTTTTTCTTATTTGTAAAAATATTCTAACACACCAAGCACTGTGTATGTTTCAATCACTATGAGCTTCATTATGATGTGTAATTACAATGCACTAATAAAAGTATATTAAAAATACTCTTGGCTGTATTCACCCACCATTTTCTCCAGGAAAACAAATGCAAATTTACTTGGACAAGTTATAAGATTCTAGTAGGATTTTGATTTTAATTTTAGTAAAACTGTGGATTAATTTGAGGGAGCCTTGACATTATCACTACTTATAATAATCTCAGTCAAAAACTGTTTGCTTCAGTATTTATTCAAGATTTCTTTGATATTTTCTGGCAAAATATGTTAGTTTTCTCTTTTGTAAAATGGGGATAGTAGGGTCTACAATATAGGGTTATTTGAAGATTCAGTGAGAAGGCACCCTTATAGTGTACGTTACACCTAGTGAGTAATCAACATGGATCAGTACATGTGAACTCTGGTGTTGAAGGAAATGGAAAGGATGCTTGTTTTAGTTCAGGCTGCTATAACAAAGTACCATGGATTGAGTTGTTTGTAAACTACAGAAATTTTGTTTCAAAGTTCTAAAGGCTGGAAGTCCAAGATTAGATTGCCAGCACTGTTGGATCCAGTGAGAGCTCCTGCTGTAGGATTGTGGACTGCTGACTTCTGACTGTATCCTCACTTGGTGGAAAAAGAATAAGTGAGCTCTTTCTCTTGTAAGGACACTAATTCCATCATGGGGCTCCCTGTTCATGACCTAATTACCTCCAAAGGCTCCACCTCCTACTACAATACTACTGGGATTGGGGCTTCAACATATGAATTTTAGGGATACACAAACATGAGTCCACCTACTCCATCGTTCTACGCTTATCTTCATCCCAAGAGATAAGGGGTGGGGAGTGAATAATGTCCTCCGTTTCTTAGACTCCTGGAAGTATTATAGACATTATCTCTGCAAGACAAATTGAGTCCTTTTGTATAAAATGATGCTAGAAATCCCTAATGTGGACCCCCTGGCAGGAAATAAAACAGAATTCTCTATGGACCATCTGCCTTCTGATGATAGGTCCCACCGGACTGGGAAATCTAGCATTTCTTATTGTAATTTTGAGTATTTGTCTTTTCTCTTTATTGTATTCAATTTGACATTATATAGCTTTGTCTATTTGAAGGGATTTTGTTTTCAAAGAATCAGTCACATCATCTACTTATCCAGTCTTCTTTTCTCTGGGACTCATAATTTTATTTCTACTTGTATTCTTTTTAATTCCTCTCTCTTGCTTTCTTTAGGATTTTGTCCTTATTCTATTTCTAAATTGAGTTCAAGGTATAATATATTTTCCTTGTTTTTGCTAATGAAATAATTTATGGTATTGTCTCTGAACACAGTTTTTACTGTATGCCTTATTGGAATTGGTATAGAGAGTTCTTTATGTCTAATATATGATTTCAGGGTTGATTTCTTCATTGGCTTGAGAGTTATTAGTTGAGACAATAAAGGTCTTTGTTTTTTATGACTTTTTCTCTTAATATTCATGTGGTCATTTATTTTTGTTTTTATTTTATTGAATTGTAGTCAGATATGATGCTTGTGCATTTCTGAGTGGGATAGTTTATTGAGCTTTCCATAGCGACTGAATATATGATACCTTTTGTAAATGTTCCACAAAGTTTTCAATAGAGTATTTATTTCTCTCCAAGGCATTAAAAATCATTCCCTTTCCAACACCACTCAAGTCCAACTTATTACCAAATTCTGTCAAATTTGGCCAAAAAAATTTTTGGTTTTCACATCAGCATCCGTTCCTATCTCTACTGCCCTCCCTCTCGTAAACAGCCACCATCTCTCTCCTGGTCCACCATAGTTACCCTCTCACTCCTACTTTGTCTCTTGTGCCTTTCTAATCTATTATCCACCTATCATCCAGGTGATTTAAAGAAAGTAACCAGTTTGCATCCTCCCCCAACATGCTGAATACTCTCCATTTGTTTCAGCTCTCAGGATAGAATTGGGTCTCGAATCCACTGAGGAGTTGTGTGCTCTCTTCCTCCCTCATTTGGCCAACAGATCTATCTTCCTCTGCTGTTTACTATTATGTAGCCACAGAGGCAGCACTTTCCATCTCAGATCCACAGCGAGGTGTTCCCCCACCTGGAATAGTTCTCTACGGTCTGCCTGTCTGGCTCCTTCACGTGCTATAAGCCTCTTTCTTCTGAGACCTCTTCCCAGACCATCCCATCTAAAGGAAATCTATGCCTCCCACTCCATACTCACTTATCTTATAACCCCTGCTGCTCACTTATAGCACTTAATGCATTTTATAACTGAATATGTATTTGTTACAATTTCAAAGACTATCTCTTCCACAGGGCTGAAAGCTCTGCAAGGGCAGAATCTTTATTTATGACCTACAGGAAACCTATTGCTTAGCACATTATCAATGTGCAATAATCTCTCAAAAGTATGTTGAATGCAAGAGTGACTTGCATGCAGCACAGAGTAGGAAATGTTTCCCGATACTTAACTTCATTATTTTTAGTATTCAGAGCATATATCCTTATTTATATGTTCTTCATCAGTCAAGCATGGCACAACAAGTATTAAAGTTCCCACTACAATTATGTTTGTCAATTTCTTTTCATATTTCTGTCATATGAATGCCAACACAATGTTGTTCAGAGCACAAGTGTTTTTCAACTGTTGTAATTTTGTATGATTTAGGACTCTTTTGGTTGTAACTAATAGAGTATAAGTGAGTTTGTAGCAGTGGAGCATGAAAGAAGAGGTTTAAAAGATAGCAGGATCATCTTATAGAACTCAAAGCAGGAATGCGGTGAGGCCTCAGTGCGTGCGTGCATGTGTGCGTGTGTGTGTGCGTGTGTGTGTGTGATATGTGTATTTATTTTTACTCACCTTTGACTGACTTCAAGTCTATGCAGTCATAGGACTTGTCCACACAGTTCTTACCCACCTCTATTGAAGCAGTCTCTGCGTGGTCTCTCTACACCTGGACTTCTGTCTGGTCAGATTTCCAGATGTCATGAAGCCAAGGACAGATTAAACCTGGCATAGTGTCCTCCTTCATGCTCTCCTGGCTGTCATGATTGGGCGAACTCCTGGTTGGCTTTCTGTTGGATATTGTCATTCTTTCCTGATGGCGTGGAGCTACAGTAGCAAAACAGAAGCCAACGCATTTGGCCCTCATCTGTTCTACAGCCACCGCTCACCTCACTCATCAACCCCAATGTGAGAGGGCAGTTATGGGAGCTGGTTTTCCTTTTTCTTCTTCAGGGCTGTGCCTCTACCACCCTGCTGACTTTCTGCTCAATTTAGCATCTCTTCAGTGCAGACTGTCCTAAGGTTGCACCTCCATTCAAAGGCTGCTTCGCAAAAGAGGGTTTTGAGAAAGTTATCTACACACTCTTTATTCTCTCACTTTAGAAAAAGAACAAAACCAAAAAAGAACCCCCCCAAACCTGGACTTAGTAATGAGAAAATTAATTCTGAAGGATTATTAAAATAGGGAAAACCAGCCGGGTGTGGTAGTGTATACCTGTAATCCTAGTACTTGGGAGGCTGAGATAGGAGGAGCACAGGTTCAAGGCCAGCCTCAGCAACTTAGAGAGGATCTCAGCATCTTAGTGAGACCTTGTTTCAAAATAAAAAATAAGATAGAGCTGGGGGTGTAGCTCAGAGATAGAATGCCCTGGGTTCCATCCCCAGCACCACACACACACACACACACACACACACATAAATAAAAAAGAAAAAAGAAAAAAGAAAAAAGAAAAAAGAAAGAAAGATGAAGAGAGAACTCCTGGTTCTAAGCCTTTCAAGAATTTTGCAACAATGGTTTATCTTCTATAGAGAGGAGTAAAATGTCTAGAAACAATTAATGAGAGAAAGTGGATATAAAAGAATCTTAACCAAAGTGTGAATAACAAACATTTTTCCTGCTAATTGCCAAATTGACCAGTGGGGACAAGCAGTTTAGCTACTCGTTTATGAGACAAAGAATTTAGGGGAGCTGTGTCTAGATAAGCAAGATGGGAATTTGTGACTCTTATCCCAGTCCTATGGAAAAGGGTGGTGCTTTTTGCTGTCAACCATTTTCTAGGACACAGGGTGGGAGGATTTCTAAACCTTTGCTATTTGTCAGGACCATAGAGCTCAGATAACCTTCAACACTGACACCTTCTATTCACTCTTCAGCCCACTCTGATCTGGCTTCTGCACTGCAGTTCCTTCCTTTTTATGCCACCAATGACCTTTACCTTGACAAATTCAATGGATTCCTCTCAGTCCTATCTCCCAGGAGCCTCTGGGAAAGCTGGCTACTTCCTCCTTTCTTAGAATGATACCTGCTCTTGGCCTCCCTGAAGTTGTATCTCCTACTTCTTCTCCTACTCCTTGTAGCAATGATTTTTCTGTCTTCCATGTCTATTTTTCTCTGTCAAAATGCTTAGCAGTTGGTACCTTGTAGGGCTTAAAAACCGAACAGCCTATTCTTGAAGTTCATACTTTCTTAAGGTGAAATCATTCATTTCTGTACCTGTAAATATTATATCTTTGCCTGTGGCCCTTCAATTTGTATCTCCATCCCACCTATCTTTCCTGAACTGCAGATATATGTCTAATACTTGAAATATTTATCTTATCTACCTAAAGGGAATTTCAAACTTAAAATACTGGAGTAGTCCCCTTGTACATCTGCAAATTTCTCCCATCTACCTCCTCTGTTTTGTTGTGTAACTGCAAATGCCTCTCCCCTGACTCCTTTCTTCCATCCTTTGCCAAATCCTATTTATAGACTTTAGGATGTATCTGGAGTCTATGAATAGAGAACCTCATAGGTAATATTATAGATCTATTCCTATGGTTACCTTCACAGTTCAAATCACCATGGTCTACCATGTAAACGACTACACTTATTTCTAATTGACTTCCCTAATCTGTCATTTCACCCCCACAGTCAGCTCACTACATCATAGACAGAATTATCTTTTAAAACCCTTCAATAAAAACATACTAAGGATGCCCTTCAGTTGGAAACCATAATCATTGGATTTTTCCAACCTTAGCATTGTTGACATTTTCATCCAGATAATTCTCTGTTGCATGGGGCTGTCCTGTGCATGGTAGGAAGTTTAGCAGCAGTCCTGGCCTCTATCCTCTAGATGCCAGTAGCATCTCTGGTTCCTTCTTCATGGAATGCCTTGTCGATGCCCTTCTCAAGTTTTCCATCTGTCAAAATTTGGCTCAACATCCGTCACACATGCCAACTCCTTCCTAAAATTTCCCAACACATTGAAAACCATCTCCCAGCAAAATAAATTGTCCCTGTCCCTCTCTCTTCCTACAGCATTCTATCTATACCCCAACTACAGCATTTATAAGATTGCATTCATCACAACTAATTAGGTATATCATTGGTGCTTCCTGTGTGATGCAGATTCAACTAATCCTACCTCAAAAATATTTGAAAAGAAATTGTGTACAGACGGCTTTTTCTTGTTATTAGTCCCTAAACAATACAGTATAGCATCTATTCACATAACATTTGTGTTGTATTAGGTATTCTAAGTAATCTAAAAATGATTTAAAACATACAGAAGGATGCTCCTGTTTGGCTACAGTCCACAGAAGAGCACTGAGCAATGCCTGGCATCTGTATGTCAAGAGGAAGAGGAATTTGGGGAAAACAGAGAGATGCTCTTAAACCCCCAGAAATAATATCACAGCAGCAGGTACATTTCCACTGAAATCAGAAGCAGAGGTTGGCCACAAGGAACATTTTATGTGACAACCATGTAGATAAATATTTTCAAAAAGTTTTTATACAACTGCAAGTTACTGCATTTATATCATTATTGGACGTTGTGAAATGTGTTTTCTCTCTCCCTAAAGGCCTCTTAATAAGCCATTCCAGGGCTATTTTTGGTCTCGGTTGTCCTTTCCAATAGACCATCTGTTAGAAAGATCGAGTAGAGAGTGCAAGCTTGCTGGCTGGGTTTGAGTGCTAGATTAGCCTCAGACAAGCCAAGTGACCTTGAGCCACTTCCTTTTCTGGTAGATTTTCCACTTTGTAGAACTGTTAGAAAAGTGACTATGAGGCTTGGTGTTGAAGGGAGAAAAACTGGTAGTTGAAATATTTTTGTAGCATTTTCTCTAATTTAAATGTTTCAAAAAATTCTTAAAGGAGGCCTGGATACATGTTGGCTCAATGAGAATACACATAATTTGAGGAAATTGATGGATATATTTGAAATCTCTTCTGATTGAAGTTCATTTGTTTACCAAGAGCAGGTTTTGGAAATAGAATGAGAGTTTCTCAAACCAGAATTTAGAAGAGTTCCCTAAGAGAAGAAACTGTGGAGACCCAAATACCTCCTTTACATGGGCGAGGGGATCTTGGTCTCCCTACAGATAGCATATGAATCCTTGGGACAAGAGGAGGGTGAGCAAGGAAACAGAACACCGCTGTTCTTGTATCTGTCTCAAGCTTCCACCTATACATATTAGATTCTATGAAATGTAGAAATGCAAGTTCAACCAGACACCTTTCCCAGCCCCTTGATGAACTGTTACTGTGGCGTTTATAAACAAGTATCTTTTATGAACATCTTGGAGCCTAGAGTCAGAATTATATATTTGTTAAATCATCACATACATATAAGAAATGGGTATTAGAAGGCACTCCAACATTTTGATACACTATCTGTACACATTTAGCTTCCTCTTTATTTATCATAATTTGAAAAGAAATATTATTACTTGCCAGTGGATGGAGTTTGCCATATTTTATCACCAGTGTTATTATTCTCAACATCTGCAAGTGTAATTAAAGAGATGAAAAAATAGGTTGTAGTTCTTCATACATGAGAAAGATGGAATGAGAATTATTTTTGGAATTGATGAGATGATGTTTGCTAATGGTTTAGAAAATAAAACAGGATTAGAAATGAAAATAAGTTGTAAACTTTATTCTAGTCTTCGCCTATTAAATTGCTGTAGGAATATACCAAAAGTTTATGACTTTCTAAACTCACAGAAATGCTTTAAAGTTAACTCATGAGTAAATAAAAAGTTTAATTACATTCACATCCTACACACACACACACACACACACACACACACACACACACACACACACAGTAAATGCCACAGATGATCAGAGTTATGGATCTATATATAGATCACTGGAAAATAATATACAGAGAAATAAAAAGCCTTTTCCAAGGTCACATTGGATCTCTCACCTTTTCATTCCTCCTACCACTAGAATTCTGATCACCCCATTAGACTTGGGATGACTGAAGAAGGACTAGGTAAAGGACAGAGGAGGGGAAAGAGACTAAGAGATCCTGGGGTAAAGAGTGAACTCTTTATGTCCTGCCAAGGACCTGAGTCTTGTGCTACTGGGAGCTCCCAGAGAAATGAACTCTGAGGTGGAATGAGGCTCAGTAGTGTCTCTGAACAGGATAAGAAGTAAGAGATAGGTGAGGATTAAAAACTTCTAGACACTGAAGGGCATAAATCCTCTCTTTGCCTATCTTCCAGGGAAGATACCAAAGACCAATATGGCCACCATTTTGGATGGCTGCTCCTTTTCTGGGCAAGTCTTCTGCTGCCCCAAGGATGAGGCTTCTGCTTAAAGAAAGCCATTTTTTTCTGTGGCCAGCATAAGCACTTTCTCATGAATCTCACTTGTATTTTAGTGCCTGAGTCACTTGATCTTCCATTATACACAACATCACGTGGCATGACATGAACTTCTGTTGAAAGATTTTCTTGTCTGTTTTATCCCCTTTCTATTAGCTCTCTAACCTTCTCTCTATATGTATCTATCTTACATATTCCTATGTTCCCACAGAGCCCACTTCTAAGGATATTGGTGTTATTTAGATAAGGTATTGTGCTAATGCATATAGCAGAAATTATAATTATATAAGATTATATTCACAGAGGATTCCTTAAGAACAGACAATCCTGAGAAATCCCTGCTCTGGTTCTGCTCTTGATCATTTAGGATCAACTAAGCCTAAAAATAATTCATTTAGTTGTATTTATTAAATTCGTGTGGCATGATTGGGGCCTTGTGCCAGAGATTAAGGTAAAAATGTAAAAATAACAAAATAACCCCTCAAGATATTTATAAATATATTGAAGAAAAATACAAACACATAATAATGAAATAATAAATGGAAAAAATAAATAAAATAATAAAATATTAGTCCCAAACAGAATTATAAAGAAATTAAAACAATGTTATTCTATTATTTGCCTATTAAACTAATGCCATAACATACTTAAACATGTCACAAGGTCATTGACTTGAATATATCTTAATATACTTTTGGTTTATGTATCTTTACAAATATTCTGGAAGACAATTTGTCAATGTATATTAGAAGCCTCAGTTTGGTTCATATCCCTAGACCAAATAATGCTACTTCTATGGCTCTAGCCTGAGAAAATCAAAGACATAATCAAGCATGTACTTATTATGAATGTGTTTAATGTTAAAGTATTTATAATACCTTGCACATGTACAGGGAAGAAATAGTCAAGAGATAAATAAATCATACTATTGGCAATGTTTGTCTCTGAGTTAAAGATTTTTATACTGATTAAAATATTCTATCATTTTGTAGGTCAGAGTATTATCTTTACAATAAGAAAAAGACAACAATGCAGATCACTGAGAACATTTTTACTGGAGAAACCAGTTACCTGAATCTATGTAAAACCATTTGTCCAGATGTTTGGGAATACCTAAGTTAGAAGAATCCAATTTTTACTCCAGTGTTTTACAGAAGAAAGAGTGAGAAGAGAGGATGGAGACTGTACCCACAAACCCCCAGGGCAGGTAAAGAAGCTAGGGAGATGAGCTGCTTCAAGGGGAAAGTTTTGTAAGGGCAGCTAATGTGCGTCCTCTTCTGTGGCATGGGGTGGACTTTGATCTACTCCTTTTGGCAGAGTCACATGAGCTGACACAGCCCAGGTGGGGATGAGGGACACTATATTCTGAGTGTGGCTGTCACGCCACAGCTGCTCCCGCCATCTGTTCTGCTTTTGATTCATATTGTTTGTCATTTCCCTGGTGCCTTTTTTGTAGGCTGCTGTCCAGTGTTCATTTTTAAGTGACTTCTCTGAGACCAGGGGATTGATAGTCATAACAGCATGATTTCAATTCTATTTTACCTGGAGGGTTGCAGCTTCAGAAAAAGAAACCCAAGCAATACATCAGCAACCCATGTGGGGCATGGAAACTTCAATTCAAGAAGTTAATCAAGTTTTTGTGATCCTTGTGCTCTGATGACCTATTTAAGTAACTTGAGGATGCTAGAGGGGATATATTTGGCTTAAATGCAGACTGAGGAATAGAGACATGGTTAGTTGGTACATAGACCCCAAGTGACAGCTAAGAATTGGCTGTTTTCTGTCAGATCAATCAATTCTACCTTTTGTGCCTCAGTTGCTCTCAGCCTAATGATTTATTTGACTGAAAGCTTTTGTCTTTTTCTGGGTCTTGTCTTTTTAAGAACAAAACGAAGTTTTAAATAGCAGAATCAACCACGCTCATTCATTCATTTGTTTAAATTTTGTGCGCCTACTTTGAGACTAGTTTAGCACTGCACTGGAAGTACAGAGAAGAGGAAAGGGCATTTCCCCCCTTAAAGAAATGAACAGAACCCAATACAAATCTGTTCCTTTGGCTGGGATAAGAAAACACCATAAAGAGGTTCAGTCACTGTCTGGTTGATACTGTAGCTGCAAAGACACAACAGCAGGAAAACACTGAAGAACTTGGTATAGCAGGAGGTAGAGTCAATGAAAATAAAAAGATGAACTTCGAAGAGAACCATGGAATCTTAGAAGAGAAAACTATAACGGACTAGGGTTACAGCATTTGTAAGAGGGAAATTAACTGAATACCTTCTTGCCTTTAGCTCATCCAAAAGGTGGTTTATTTTTTTATTTCCTGGAGCTCTCATGTGGATGGTACTTTGAGATATTCCCATCACAGTCCATTTAGATGAATAATTTCTTTCTCTGACCATTCTTCTCTATGTCCAACCCAACCTCTGCTATGCAAGACCACCGTGGTGCCTGCTGTACACAACCAGTTCCTCCTGCTTGGTACTAGCAACATCCGCAAACAACATCTGCTAACATTCAGAATGCTTTGCATTTTTTTAACCTTAATTATTACAACAAGCCTGAATGGGTAAGGTTTTATTATTCTCATTTGATAGATGAGTCCATTCAGACTCAGAAAATTAAGAAACCTGTAAGAAACCACCAAGCAAAATAGGGGAATTTTTGGTCCAGGTAGGTCTGACTCAAGGCCATACCATAAGAACAGATTCCTTACAGGATATGTTGTCATTGATATCATTCACAGGATATTCCTAGTTCTCTATCCTCTCAATAAACTGTTAGGATTGCATTTCTTGACTGTCTTGTGGTGGAGAGGGCCATGCATCTAGCTTAGCCCATGAGTTGGGAATGGGAGATAATTGTTGATATTAGATACTCCAGGATTTCTTCCTTGGGAGTGAAAGCTGGCAACATTCAAAGATGCTGACTATTCACTTGTCCTGGGCTCTGAGTGACTGTGAAGAACAGAGACCCTGATGACCCATGAAAGTTTGTAGTATTAGCAAGAAATGCTTTGACTTTGAAGCTATTGAAATCTTAGGAGTTGATGCCACCACATACATTAGCAATCCTGGTCAGCACAAACTCTAACCTCTTGGACTTCCAAGACAAGAAGCTCCGAGTGACTGGGCTTCTTTCATATCTACTTACTGGACACTGGGATCATGATTGAAATTAGCAGCTAGGATTCGCTTTCCTGAGCTTTTATTAAGGTCATAAATAGGTAATTTGAAAATGACTATATTCACATCATGAAAACGAACTTTATACATTTATTGAATAGTTAATGTATTTATTGCAAGTACTGCTGGGAAACCCAGTGGTTGTTATGAAAATGCCTCTTTGATTGGATTGAGAAAATTCAATTTCTGTGTGAGCTTTGAAACCAAAATGTCACCACTGGGATTGGGGCTTTTCGCGGGGACTTTTCCCTAGAAAGACTCCTGTCAAATGTCAATGACTGAGATTATTCTAGGGTACAATTCCCAAACCAGACATACTTAGAATCACAGGGGCAGATTTTACAGATCCAGATGCCTGGATCCCACCTCTGTGTATTCTGAGTCATAATGTTTTGGGGGAGCCCCGGCAACCTGTGTTTTAAAACGATGAAAGCCAAGATCTCAATGTTGGAATCCCTCTTTGGATACTGCTGACCATGGCCAGGTTTGCCTGTTAACTTCCTAACCCTCACCCAAACATGCGCATCTTGGATGGGCTCTTCTTAGCTGGGACAGGGTTTTGTCTCACAATTTTCATGATAGGAACATGCTGGGGGAGGCAAGGCTGAGGGAGCTGGGCAGGAAATAAAGAACAGCACGCGCTGTCAGCTTCTGCTGCATGGTAGTGGAGCCCACCGAGTAAAGATTGTTTGGATTTCTTGCAGAGCCTTTTATCTTCACAGTGTCATAAACATACAAACACAGTCTATGCATATTAAGCAGCAGTTTGAATCAAGCAACCAGTAATTTATGTTTTGAAAGGAAGAGAAAGCTATTTCGATTATTCACATTTTATTTTCCTTTTACACTAAAAAAAGACAGACCTGCCTGGAGTTTGTGAGACCACTTAGAAGGCAGAATTTTACTGGTAGGACTTATGCATGTGTGGTTATTCCTTACATAGTTTCCAAATTCCACTCTTGGGTCACATTGTACACAGACAGGTCTTCTACCCACCTACCCTCCCCCCTTTTTGTTCACTGTTCAAACATCTTTGCCATCACTTGGTTTGGGTTCTTTGATTCTCAACTAAAGGCCCCTGGTATCAACTTCATACCAGGGATCCTGAGATCCCAAGAATGGAACCCATTCACCAGTATCCTTGAAATTCTTCTTTCCTTTGTTAAAGATTCTGAACCCGAGTTATTTATTCACTACTGTACAGCACATGTACAGTGATTCATCTAGACTTAAATGGTGATTAAGGACAAATGTAGTGTGACTTTATGGATCCTTCTGTTCTTCCTTTTCTTTAGGTATTCTCAACCTAATGAAAAGTAGTATTTACAGCCAAAAGCTTGCAACTACGCTGTGTATAATTATGAGCTTAAAGGGATCATAGTGGTATAGAATGGAGGGAGAAAAGGGACAAGTTTCTCATGGCCATCTTTAGTGATCTAAACTGAACCAAATTGGGTCAATTTAGCATCATCTCTCACACTCAAATTGTTCCTATTCTGTTTCATGTTCTGCATATACAACCCATCTCTTTTTCTTAATTTTCACAAAACTGGACAATAAAAATACATATAATCACAAAACCACAACCAGAACACATGGGTACATGTGGCAAAATTCACTAAAGATTTGGAGGGAATGGAGGGATTGGCATAGAGAAAGACAGTGATCCCTAAAGTGCAGCTCTGTTGCACCACTCAGGCTCCGGCTTCCCCTGTGTTTCTCCCCGTCCTCCTTTCCTCATCTTTCTTCTTTTGAGCACTCTCCCTCAAGCTTTGTGGCCTTTTATCCTAAAGACCAAATCATCAGGCTCTCACTTTCTGTACCCACGTGGGTGATCAAAGTATATTTCTAAAGACACAATTCCTTCTTTAATATCTGAGATCACCTGCTAAGAATATATGTCATCTCTTTTCCTCCCCTTCCTGTCTGTCTCATCTATCATCTATCTATCATCTATCTATCTATCTATCTATCTATCTATCTATCCATCTATCTATCTATCTATCTATCATCTATCTATCTATCTATCTATCTATCATCATCTATCTATCTATCATCTATCAATCATCTATCAATCATCTATCATCTATCTACCTACCTACCTACCTACCTACCTACCTACCTATCATCTATTTGTCCATCTTTCTACAGAATTGTAAAATGTAAAATTGCAAAGAGAACCTGAAGCTATGTTTTGTCAACACGAATCTCAGGAAGAGAAGCTGGTTGCTGTTGGGGCTGAATGGCAACATGTACCTAAAAGGCAGAAGTAAGAATTAAACAATCAAAAGAAAAGAAACAGGTCAAAACATATCACAGAGATATTAACTTCAATCCCTTAATGTATGCTATCACATTGCCACATTAACAATTTTAAGGAATCAGTATAAACTGTAAAGTACATCTATTTTCTTATCTAACACCTGATTGTCCTATAGTAGGCTTTTTTTTTGGGCACCTTAATTTTATATACTAACCTAGAATTGAAAGCTGAATTGGATGGATTCGACTTGGTGTTTTTTGGTTAGACCATTCCCTTTCAGCTCATGTCTTAATTTTCTGGGCTTGGCTACAAAGCACACTTAAAATGGGAAGGAGGAAGAAGCTTGGATCTCAAAGGATTTGATCTAGCCATAGAAATGATCGGAAAGTGTCATAACCACCTTGATCTTGGCAAGTGTAAATAACCACCTTGATCTTGGCAAGTGTGAATATCCAGGGAGGTCCAAGTGGTGGCGGGGCTTGGCCACATGAGTACTAAAAGAGTGACAGAATCAAGCCTCAGGCAGGCAGCAGTGTAGACTGATTCAGAAAAGGAGAAAACTGTCAAAATGGAACAGTAACTGGGATCCTACTTTTCCTTGTCCCTTTGCAGAGGCTGGAAAGAACTAGTTAAGGTCTGAGCACCTCAGCTACACCTTATTTTCAGCGACACTCCCACACACCGAAGGAGTAAAGGTAGGTAAGGAGGCAGAGCCCAGCAGAGTGGGTGCTAAGTGGAAGCTGTGATTCCGCAGTTACAGACGCCCTGTCCCCAGCCCCTGTGTGCGACCTGCATGGCAGATCACCAAGGCAGTCCACAGTGATGGGGCTAAGACGCCTAAAATGTCCTACTCAGGAACTGAGCTGACCTGGGAACAGGGAACCACAGGGCTGACAGGTGAATTTTTGGAGACGCCAGGTGAACACAGCTGGGGAAGGCAAGAGGTGATAGCAGCCTGTACTTATTCAAGAGACATTTGTTCACTATCTTTACCATTTTTATTTTCTCTTTAACCAGAGTTCTGTGTCTCTCCAGGTTTTTCTTATCAAGAAGTTTGCATTTGTTTTACGTACTCATGTTTTATCTCTGGAAGCTCACCCCATCATGTATATATAATATCAGTTTGCACTCTGGGTACTTTAGCAGGTTCTGCATGGGTGGACCCCTTCCAGATTCCTATAGTGTGACTGAGACTATTCCATCTGCCTAGAGTTATCTTCCTCATTCTCCTCTTTTTTATTTTTCCCTTCCTTTTGGAACTTCTAGCCATTTCCAAAGCTCAGTTCAAGTGCTGTTCCTTGCTGGAAGCTGCTCAGAACCCCTAATATTTGGGGAGCTGGTCATCTTTCACCTGTGAGCACCCTATGTACAACTTTGCCTTGGCATGGAGCATATTATATTAAAATTGTTCTTACTGCATTCTCCTTTTTTTTTCCCATTGCAGGAGTTCATTTTGGTGCCCTCAGTCCCTATCACAGTGTGCTGGGCATCGGAAATGTTCATTTAATATTTGCTGAATTAAATCAACTACACATTTATAAAGAAATATTTTATTGGGGAATTGGAAGTGTACCCTTGCAGTGTCTGCAAACACAATTCTTTAAAAATTATAATTCTCCTTGGTTTTAATAAAAAATGGTTATACTCATTAAAAATTAAACAGAAGAAAGTATAAAGGTGAAAAAAATTGGCACTGGTGTCATTTTATGTGCCAGAAAAAGCCCATTATTATTAAGGGAATGTTATTCTGACATCTCTCTCTGACTATATTCAGAGAGATAAAAACAACTTTATAAAAATGAGATATGATGTATTATATTAAGCATAATTTAGAATTTTAATTTTACTTGACATTTTCAAAAGGAAAAAAAGAGTAAAGTACAGCAGAATTACTGAATTTTGTACAAATATTTCTTCATCACAAAAATATTCATCCCTAAAAGTTCTCTCAGTGTTGAAGACAAGCAAATTAGGAGTAATATTAGAAGTTCAGAACTATTGTGCTTTTTCTTATTATGGATTTCAATTTTACATAATACAGGCTCCCCGCTATGTCAGAAAAGGAAAAGAGCATATATATCATATGTCTTCCTATCTTTTTTTCTACCACCCCAGGGTATTGTTGGTCATATTTTAATTTTTATTTTGTTAGACCCTGTAATGTTTCTACACTTTTGAAATTAAACAACCTAGTCAAACCTGGTTATATAGCTAATTTGGGGTGAGCTAAGTTACTAACTTAATAAAGTAACCAGCAGTGGCTAAATAATGCAGAAAGAAGAGTGAGAATACACCAAAAGAATGTTCAAATTTACCCCTAACTATATCAATAAGTGAGAAAACAAATGTGAAAAGGTTTCATGAAATGTGAATCCCTACAGATATATTTGCATTAACTACCTTTGTTTTGGAAAGTGTCATGATTACAGAAGCCAAAGAACTTCAGAATTAGGCAGACTTAAGTTTGCATATTTTACTTGCCATTTAATAGCTGTTACATTGTGTGTGTGTGTGTGTGTGTGTGTGTGTGTGTGTGTGTGTGTGTGTGTAGCTTTTCTTGGTTTCACCTTCATTTTGGGGAGTATCAGAAAATTAATTCCAACTTTGCTGGACTATTTAAATTAACATGATGTTAAATAACCTCATATAGTTGCTCTCTGGTGGATCAGTTTTTGTTCCCAGTTCCTTACCTCTACCTCTCCTTTTACAGCTACATGGATTTGCATTTCATTCCTCTCTAGGTGGGTGGTCTCCCTTTGACTTGGACTTGGGCACACACTCTGCTTTGGTGGAAGACATGACACAAGCCAAGGCTGGAAACACTTGGGTTTGCTCTCTTGTGCTTTTGCCATCACCTCTAGCTCAGCTTCCCTTGAATAGCTGCTGTCTCTGCAGCCTTGGGACCCAGGCTGAAGACACATGTGGGAGACCTGAGCCCAAAACACAGGAAGAATCAAATTTAGACCCCCAGTTTAAAGCAGACATGTCCACTTAAGCCCAGTTTGAATTGGCTGATCCATGTCCACTTGCAAGAGAAAATGCTCAGTGGGTCCCAATGGGGATAGTTACACAGTACTATTGATAAGATAGATGACTGATGTCTGACCCATATCATGTGTTCAATATAAATATATATGATTACTTATAAGATGATTAAGGGTATTATTGTGGCCATTTTGAAGAAGTTGATATTGAACCAGGAACACAATATCAGGACAAGAGCATAAATAGCTAAAAGGATTGGCAAAGGAGCAGAGTATGCCCAGTCTTTTATGAGCAGATTACCCTTTCTGGCATTTTTTTTAAGATGACAAGGGATAGGGGAGCCAGACTTTCATGTTTTCCCTGTTCTCAGAAATAGCGTTATAAGTTATTCAACTAGAATCCCATAAGCTTATATTAGAGTCAAGATGAAACAAAAATCAACAAGTATGATTGCTTTGTTGCAGCTAACCTGAACTGCAAGAAGAGAAAGTTGTTAGATAATTTTGTAAATAATCATGAATGAATACCATTTTTTGAAGTTTTATAGGGCTATACAAATTTTTCCTCCAGGTTGACTCTTTGATGAGTAGGATTAATTCATGCCAAGAAATGGATTCTTTAGAGATCTAATCCCTGCTTTCAATCAGGCCTGAGTTCAAATCTTATCTCTTTCATTTCCTAGGTAGGTGGCTTGGGTCAACCAAATATACCCTCTAAGTCTCATCTCAAAGGAAGAAATACAAATAGCCAATGAATATACGAAAACATGTTCAACATCATTAGCAACCAGGGAAATGTAAATCAAAACTACACTGAGATTCCACCTAACTCCATTTAGAATGGCAGTAATCAGCCGGGCGTGGTGGCGCACACTTGTAATCCCAGTACTTGGGAGGCGGAGACCTGAGGATCCAGGTTCCCAGCCAGCCTCAGCTACTTAGTGAGGCCCTCTGCAACTTCGTGAGAACCGGTTTCAAAATAAAGAATAAAAAATAGGGCCGGGGGTGTAGCTCGGAGGTAGAACGCCCCTGGGTTCAATCCCCGGTACTGCAAAAAAAAAAAAAAAAAAGAATGGCAGTCATCAAAAATACAAACAATAAAAAATGCTGGCAAGGATGTAGGGAAATAGGAACCTTTATACACTGTTGGTGGGATTGCAAATTAGTACAATCACTATGGAGGTCAGTTTGGAGATTCCTAAGACTGGGGAATGGAACCACCATACGACCCAGCCATACCACTCCTGGGTATCATTCCACAGGAATTGAAGTCAGAGTATTATAGTGATACATTCATCTCAATGATAACATCTTAAGTGGATGTGTGAATTAAGTGCAATTACGTGAGGGCTTCGTATAGACACTACCATGCAGGTCTGAAACACACACTCATAATCTTCCCAGGTCAACCCGTTTTGCTAATTGGCAGCTCCAGTAGCCTTTCCACATTAAATCCATTTGTGTCCTATTTTATTTGAAGCATCCTCATTTTGCAGTTTAAACTAAGCAGCTCCTTAGAGTACAGGCAGTTTGATGTCCCGTTGTCTTCTGCCTTGAAAATTTTCCAGAATGCACGCGACTCCACAGGTGGCTATCTCTGCAGTCAGCTATTTTATTTTTACAGCTTTCTGCCCTCAGGCACTTCTTTGTTTCAGAGAAACTAGATTTTAAAAATGGACCCATGCCCGGAGAGTTTACACATCTTCATAAAAAATATCATGTACTAAGTAATGAGTGTGTGGACGCCGAACACTGTAAGTAATTACATAGCAACCTACTCGCTAATGAATCAGAGTATCTTTATTCCATTTTAATACATTAAAACACCTATTCCCTGGTCTTTTAATGGTAAGTGAAAATTCCAACCACTTATTTGTATTATTATTTAAATTTGCCATTTGACATGCACTTTAAAAAGTAGATGTACACAATTTTGGGTCACTTTTAAAATCATCCATCACTTAACCTACTTAATATGGGAAAGAATAACTGAAATGTATGATTTGAAAATAAAATTTTGGCAAGAGAATGTATTAATCAAAGAAATATACACTAAGTTGCTAATGATTCAAAATAGTCTAAATGGTTTCTTGTTTTTTTTTTCTTGGATACCACTAAACCTCGTCTTTTTGGTTTTAGAATTCAATAAAAGTAGGAGTATGTTAATGAATCCTCTTTGTGCCAAAAAGAATAGAATTGCATTGGTGCCATTGAAAGAGAAATTGGTAAGAAATTGCTGATTATGAAGACATTATAGGTATACTCTGAATTTGATTCAAAATTGTTCTCCTTGGTGGCTATTAATAGTGCCTCATAATTTGCCAATTTTTCCTAGTGTCTCAAAGAGAGAAGCAGGTCACCACCTCCTGTGTGACTTCTGTATATTCTAGCACTCCCTTAAACTAAGGACATTGCCAAAGTCATACTTATCTGAAAATGAAGGAGGGCTCTGTACCCATAAGCATGTTCAAAAATGGCTTTTTATAGTTCTTTTAAGGATTCTATCTTCAAATATTTATATGATGTGATAAACTTTCATCTTTCAGGACTCTTAAAACCAATGATCATAGCATAAACAACACAGCCCTTTTGCTCTGGCTGATTTCTACTGTCTTAGGGGCTGGGTTAATTTAATTGAGGCCAATTCTGCTCTCTCTGCTGCAAGTTCCAGATCATACTTCTTATCAAGCTGCTTGCCTTATTTGCTGGCAATCTTTGGGTTAGTTGCCACTGCGTATTTTTACTTCTGTGTGTCTCTCTCCTCCCCCTCTGCCCCACAATACTGTTTGCCATTCTTTATACTGTGATTTGAATGTCCCCTCCCACACTCATGTTGAAATCTAATTGCCACTGTGACAGCATTAAGAGGTGGACCTTGAAGGGGGGATTAGGCCCTGAGGATTTGGCCATCATGAATAGATTAATGCCGTTATCATGGGAGTGGATTCCTGGTAAAAGGCCTGATTTTTTCTATGTCTGACACGAGTTTGTTTCCATCATCTGCCATGGAATGATGAAGTAGGAAGGACATCACCTGATACAGGTGCTATGCTCTTAGTCTTCCCATCCTCTGACAAATAAACTTCTATTGTTTATAAACCACCTAGTCTGTGGTACTCTGTTATAGCAGTGGAAAATGGACTAAGACACTATGTAAGCGTGAAATTGTGCTAGTAGTTTGATGGACGATGGAAAACACCATAAAGCACATAGAGCAAATATTAAGTTGGCTGGATCACAGATGGATGTTGACAGTGCTCCCGGGATTGCGGGTCACTTGCTTTCTTTTCTTTCTTTTCCTTTTTTTTTTTTTCCAAGACAGAATCTCACTATGTTGCTAAGGTGGGCCTTGAATTTACAATCCTCCTTCCTCAATTTCCCCAGTGGCTGTGCACCACCATACCCAGCTCATTTGTTTTATATGCCTAATCCAACTACTGTTTCCCTTCCTGGGGCTCAGAAGATGCAACTTTTTAGGGTAGACTTCTTTGAGTTCACATGTTTTCTGAATCCCAGAGCTATCTCTATTGTAAAGGTTTTGAGAAAGTCAGGGACTCCCATAAAAAGGAGCATCCCATTCACACTAAGAGAGTAAAAACTCTGAGGGGGCAATGTCAACTCCATCCCCTGAAAAGGGCATATATACTCCAAGGACCTTAACTCATAGTTTGTTAGCTGTTAAAAGTGTGGCATGTGCTTTTCCTTGCTCCCCCACCTTAACTTATGGCTTATTAGCTGTTAAGAGCATGATATATGCCTTTCTTTATCTTCTCACATACCGATTCTCATTCTTATTAGCCTCAGAAATGAGGTGGCCTCATTAGAGCCAGAATCCCCTAGGATCCTCTTGCTATGACTCTCCCAGGACAAACAGCATAAAAGATAAAACTGTTGAGGAGTCACCGAAATAGCAAATTTCCAGGGCCCTTAACTTCCTACTTGCCACGATTTGTGCCTTCACCTCCTCTCCACCTATGTGTTCTCTTAACAGCTACAGCAACTCATCCTTATTACAAGGAAAGATGTTTATACAAGATGCTGCATCAATAGGAGAGATGTAATATTTGGCTCCAGGATGGCCAGTTAACTACTCCTCCCTCAAGGTTAAAGTGCTCCCTCTACCATAGGTGAAGGGGGCAGATTTTGAAATGTAGCTAAAGTCAACTCATATTTTTAAACTCCAGCCCACCCCTACCACCTTTTCACATGAATAAAACTAGGTCTCTCCTTTGTCCTGAGAGACAGCTTGACCCTCTCTTGGTCAGTGCTGTGTCTCCCTTTTGCTCAAGCAAGAAGTCCCAAAAAAAGTCTTGTTCCCATTACAGATGTGCCTCTTTCCGATTCTTCTGATGGAAAGCACAGAACCCACTGAGCCAGTACCAGGTTGATTGGGGCAGGGGATCTCTCCATATCCTGTGTACTTCTCAGTTTTCATTCTTCTTCAAGGTTGGCTTAGAGATAGATGAGATAGAATTTACTCACAGCAGGGGATCATTCTCTGCAGCTAAAACTTGGGATCTTTCCCCCAAATCTCTTTCTCCTCCAGGGTACTTCCTATTTATCAATACCTCCGAGGTAGTCTTCTGTCCTCTTGCACCAGAATCATCTAGGGGTACTTTCAGAAAAATTCATATCCCTGGACCCCTCCCTGTAAATCTACTGAATCAAAATTTTAGGGAGTGGACCAGGGTCTTGAAGTAGTTAATGTTCTTTAGGTGACTCCTACTCACATCAGGACGTGTGGACTGCCACTATAAACGGCCCCATTAGCCACTCAATTGTTCATGCCAAACTCTGGCAGTTGGTCCCTACTTTATGTCTCTTGCTCTCTTCACATTTAATCAATAACCTAATCTACAAATTTGCCTCTTAGAGATGTCATGATTTTAAGAGATGTGGTCTGAGTGATTTATAATCTGATTAGGTAGGACACTGAAGCATTAAATTAATTAATTCTGATGTGCAATTTACACTCTTCCCACAAAACTTAAAGATAAATACTCCTTAGGGAATAAGATGCTGAGTGGTTACATAAGATGCTAAATCAAAGTATAAGAGGTCTAATCTACCATATTCCCTTATCCCTTCTGGGTTTCTAGGTCCCCTGCCTACTGTTTCCTGTTTACCTTCCAAATCTCAAAGCAGAAAGTGTAACTTTCCTTAACTCTTATTTTGGGTTAAAAGGCACTGTGTATTTTACTCCAGTACATTAAGGATCACAGTGCTAAATCATGTGTTCTGCTTTCAGGTGATAGAAACTAATTTACCAGAAGCTTAAAATAGCCCGGAACATTTTATTTTGGCTATAAAGTAAGAGTCGAGAAACTCTAGGCTGATTTTTCTTATAATTGTGTGCATTGGCTTCAATTGCTTCCTGATAGAATCTTTTCATAACGACCATTATTACACCTAATGCTTCAGAATATATTACTTAGTCACTCTAGAATTTGTTTTGTCATTTCAATCTCAGTTTGATACCATGTTTTTCTGTCTTCTAAATGTCCAACATTAATTTATAATTTCTGCAAATTAACTTTCATTTTCTGATTATAATGTAATAATGATGAATGGATATAGGTTGAAAAACAAAGAAAAGTATAGGATTAAAAGACATCAATTATTGTCTTACAAAACATGCATCTGTATATAAAATTGGGCTTAAGGGAGACTGTGAAACTCCAACCAACTTAACTGATGGTTCTCTTTAGGAAAACTTGCAATAATTGCTTATTAAACACATGCTTTGTGCCAGGCATGTGTTGAAAGCTGAGTATTTAGCAGTGAATAATCCCAGATACAGATGCTATAGACACCCTTGTAGGGTGGCTGGATATACAATCTTGAATTTAATTCACTTTAATTTTATCTTTTGCTTTGTTTTGGCCAAAGTCACTACGAAAAGCACATTAAGTCAAATGATCCCCTATACAACCCAATTCATTCATCCAATAAGCATTTATTGAGTACTGTTTTAGTCAGCATAAGTAACACTAGCTGCTTTAAGAAAACACCCTAACAATCTTAGTGAGTTGGTAAAATAACACCTCTTTCTGGTTCATATTTCCATCTGATGGAGGTTGGGGTCCCTCCAAGCAGTGCCTGTCCTGGCGATTCTGGCATCTTCTACCTTGTGATGCCTCTGTTTTCAGCCCACACCTTCATTGAAGGGCATAAACAGTCATGTGGGATTGTTACAAGGACCAGACCTGTTGTGCCTTGTGTCACATTTGCTCACATTTCTGTGACCAGACTTAGTAACATGCTCCCCAACCTGACTGCAAATAAGGGGCCCAGAGTGGAAGAACCAAAAGGTAACATGCGTCTCTTTTTGCCACAGCCCACCAAAGGTCTACCTTGCTTTTTACCCATACTCTATCTTCTCCCTAAAGAAGTCCACTTCCAATTTCCAGTTTCACTGGGTTATGTGCATTCCTTTCTGTCACACTGGGATGGCCCTGGTTGTGGCTTGATGTTGTAAAGAGTGAAGAAACAAATTATCTACCTTCTAACAAAAATAAACACTCACAGGCAGAAAGGCAAAGAATGGGGAGACACCACAGTTCCTGGTCTGCAGCAATCTAAAATCCCACAACAGACATTAACTTGGCTTCCTGTCTTGGGGATGGCAGAAGGAAAGAATACCCTAAGTTATACAGGAAGAATTTATCTCCAAAAATGATTTCAACAAGAAGTAGAAGGAAACCTTAGAAGACGAAAAAAATGCTTCAAGCTCATGTGGGTTGTAGGAAAGGGGATATTATCTGTCAAATATCTAGAACAGTGTAATATAATAAGCATTAATTTAACACAAGCTAACAAGATCAGTTGTAGCCTTTTGGCTGTAGGTAAAAAAAACTAATTAAAATTAACTTTACAAATTAGAAAATTTATTATCTCATAAACTCTGAAGTCTAGATGTTGTGCAGACTTTAACGCTGGGTTACTCGATGACCCCATGTTCTTTCCTTCTCATTGCTCTGTTGGAGGCCTCTTCATAAGTAGGAAGCCAGAGGCAATAGGGATGGTACACTTTCCTAATCACATACTGTGGGGCAAAAGCAAGAGCCTTTGCCTAGGTCTGGGATGAACTCTTTCCTTTTGGCCTGATTGGACCACCTGAGGTCACATGCTCATCCAGTACCAACAACAACCCTCAGGCTAATTTCATGTGCTGATTGGTTTAGACTTAGTCTCCACCCCAGGAGTTGAAAATGGGCTCCACATCCTGAGAGTCATCTGGACTATCTAAAGGAAAGTGGGTACTCCAGTAAGGCCAGAGTTGTACCTGGTGGGATGGTGGGCAAGCATGATGTCTTTTTCATCTTCCATGTGCCAAATAGTGTGCCAATGGCTGGACAGTTTAAGATATGTAAAATAGCAAAATATGTAATATATTTATATGTAATAAAAGCAAAATAACCTTTTCTGAGGGAAAGGTCAGAGTCCTTGGGGGAATGAAAGAGACATATAATTTGAACGTGGGGAGTCAGAAAGCACAGAAGAGTGGAGGAATAGTGACCATATTGTGGTGGAATCTGAAGGGACTGGGCAGGAATTCTAGGCAGAGGTAGCAGCCTGAGGAAAATTCTAGAGATGAGCAAGCACAGACTGGGGAAAAGGGAAAGTCTTAGACCGGCGCTGTCTGACATGGTAGCTGGTAGCCATATATAGCTATTGCACACTTGAAATGTGGATGATGCCACGTGTCGGGGTAAATATAACATTTTGCTGAAACACACCTCACCTTTCTTTTCCACTGTTTTAAGTGTGGCTCATGCTTTATTTCTATTGGTCAGTTCTGGGTTAGGCAGACATGAAGAGTGTAAGGAAGAAAGTAGAGAAGTGATACTGGAGCACTAGGCTGGGGTGGGCTCCTGTGGGCTCTCGAATACTGTGCCATAGAATTTAAATATTATTAGAGAATATTATGCTTAGTGAGATTAGTCGGTCACAAAAAGTGAAAAGTCGGATGCTGTCCCTAATATGCGGAAGCTAGGGAGAATAGGGCATAGGAGGGACTCCAGACAAAGATGGAGAAAACCTCAGATGAGTAAAGAAGGTGACCTAACTGAGGGAGATGGGAGGGGAGAAGAGGGAAACACCCTAAAGCTCAGGATGTACATACACAAACTTATCAAAGTCAACTACTATGCTGAGCATGAGAAGGAGG